>SKCR01045959.1:0-59888 GCA_019454045.1 Zanthoxylum bungeanum | reverse complement strand
TTTTTGCCGCGCCGGATGAAGTAATTTGATTAAATGTGAAATACGTTCAATTGGGCATACGAGGTCCCATATAGATGTTGGCCCTGGTCGCATCTCTTTCATCATTATGTTATTTACCTTTTGCATATCATTACCTTGTTTATTCATGCATTGCTATCTAGTGCGCAGGCTAATCATGATGGATTAAAGGTCCTCAATTCGGGGAAATGCCTAAAGGCTACCTTTACCACGACGTTTTACCATGCCGGACGAAGTACGCTTGATTGAATGTGAAATACGTTCAATCGGGCATATGAGGTCCCATATAGATGTCGGCCTTGGTCTCATCTCTTTTATTATTCCGTTATTTACTTTCCGCATGTTATTGCTTTATTTATTTATTTATTTATGTATTGTTAATTTAGTGCGCATGGGCTAATTATGATGGATTGAAGGTCCTATATTCGAGGGAAATGCCTAAAGGCTACATTTACCATGACGTTTTACCGTGCCTGACGAAGTATACTTGGTTGAATGTGAAATACGTTCAATCAAGCATACGAGGTCCCATATAGATGTTGGCATTGGTCACATCTCTTTTATTATTATGTCATTTACTTTTCGCTTATTATTGCTTTATTTGTTTTCGCATTGCCATCTCGTGCGCATGTGCTATTCACGTTGAGCTTAAGGTCCTCCATTTGAGGGAAAGCCATAAGGCTACCATTACCACTATGCTTTGCCGCACCGGGCCGCACCCTTTGTCTTATAATTTTGTTATTCACCTTTTATTTTTTATTTATCGCTTCTTATTCATTCTATTAGTTATCTCTATTCATCCTGTCGCATCACTTCACGTTTACTTCCGAGTATGCTTGCCTCTTTAGTTATTTCTTTTACATTACGTACTTAGTTATCCACTTTTATTATTAATGCTTTTACAGTTATTTTTAATTACATTATTGTGCTCCATTGTTTAATATATTTATGGAATTATGTATTTGCCTTCATTTTTATTTACGTATATGGGTATGCAAACTTGTGTGTTGATTAAATTATCTTGCATGTGTTGCATAAGACTTGGTTACATTATTGCATAAATCCTTTCATTACAATTGGCATAAGTAAGGGACCATTCTGAACCCAACGGTTTGAGGTCTTCCCTTGCAAGGGGTGAGTGCGGCCTTAAATCATTTCCCAGTTCACACTGGGTGGCGACTCCATTTTATTTCTCCGATTTAGTCCCCCACGAGCTACTCCGTACTCCCAACGGGCCGCGAGCCCAGACAGTGTTGCCCATCTCTGTGGCCATGTCTACAAGAGGCAGTTCGTCACTAAGAGGAATAAGATTATCAATGAAGAAGTGGACAGACTCCTGGAAGTAGAGGCCATAGATCCTTGCCAATACCCTAAATGGTTTTCGAATGTGGTTGTTGTGCCAAGAAGAATGGAAAATGGAGAGTTTGCATCGATTTCACCAGTCTTGATAAGGCTTTCCCAAAGAATAGTTACCATCTGCCAAATATAGACCTGGTGGTAGACGAAACTGTTGGTTTCTATTATATGTCCCAAGGAAAGATTAAGCATTCATGAAATACTATAAATGGATATATATAAAAGACTTGAAGCATGGCGGAATCATACTTACAAAGCTATGTGATGAAGAAGATGATCAAATGGTGGAAGCTCCAAGTGTTGGAAGATTCGGCCAAGAGGAGGAAGAAGACTTGAAGCTCCAAGCTCTTGTATTCCAAGCTCTTTGATGGTTTCCCTATCACCTCTTTTGATCCCTTGCTTGTGCTAGCAAAAATGGAGAAATAGAAGATCAAATCTTCCTTGCCCTTGTCAAGGGAGTTCTCGGCATTTGAGAGAGAAGAGAGATTTTGTGTAAAGTCTTAATTGATCTTTGTTTTACCAAAAATCAATTTATATTTATGTTATAATTTATTAAATAAATAATAAATCTATGACATAAACCATGCAATGGCTTAGAGTGTCAAACACTCAAACTCCATGCAAAGCCTTTGAGTGTAATGCACACTATCACCATGCAATGCCTTAGAGTGTTTTGTACACTATTAACATGCAATGCCTTATCAATAAAAATGCATATAATGACAAGTGTCATGTGGGCCCCACATGTTCCCAAATGAAAGTGGGCCCACGTCCACTCACGCGTTCGGGTTCGATATTTCCGAAATACCGAGCTAGCGTCGCGACGTTAATTAAATCGGATTTAAATAAATAATCGCTCCTAGCGAAATTATTATTTACGTCGCTTACGAATTAATTCTAAATTAACTCGTATGCCCGAATTAAAATCTAATTTTAATTTCGCGTCGAAATCGAATTTCGATTATTATATCGAATACAATAATTTTATCGATTAATTCCAAATTAATCGTTCTCTCTCTCTAAATTAGGCACTTTATCCAAGATAAAGTTTCTCCGCAATTAATCCAAGATTAATTAAGTCGAATCAAATATCATAGGTGAATCTTCAGGAAGCGACCCAAGAGATCTCCGGATATTTTGGCAGTAAATACGGTCGTCGGATAATCCGAACACGTACGTACCTCGTACTACGTCTTTACCGATTTACAAGACAAGGTTGGCTTCTAGCAAAGCGCCATGCCTACCCAATTCTCCAGAAATATTCTTATAGGAATATAAGATCTGTATCAGGCGTAGTATACCGTAGTATTGCGTACATCGATCCAGTATCGGATGATCACATGCTAGGCCTGGGGCTGGGATGAGATGTGTCTGCCCCGTACGAAACATATATCGGACATCAAGCAACTAGTCTCTTTAAATCGGACAATCCTGACCTTGTCATATTGTCCCGACGGTTGCAACCTTTTATAGAGTACTAGTTCTGTGTCCTGCGTGATCATCACCTCCATATGTCTGAAGCGATACTTCCATCTTGACATCACATCCAGTACACTACGATTCTCGATAAACCCAGAAGAGGTGTACACAGAACCGGTTAAGGTCCCCAACCACCAAAACTAAACCGATTGTCGCAAGTACTAGCGATGTAAGTCTCAGGTTAAGACCATATACACCTACCCTGATGGCCAGAACAGACAGTGACATATACCATATACCAAGCGTGGGTGGCGAGGTCCGCGGGGTCTATCCAGAGCGAAGCTGTTTTCCGTACCATCGGTAAAACACAACCTCCTATCGCACTTGCATAAGTATCCAATACTTAAATATATGAGAACTATGCCGTCGTGCCCTCACAACGTGCACAAGCGCAATACTAGTCTATTCCGCATTATCGATGTCCAGTCTCGATAATACTACGACTAGGGATATTTAATGATTAAACCTTTGGGGACTGATACTGTCTCATATCATCTCAGTCCAGGTACTAATCATATGGACTTTCGCCATTTATAAGTCAAAGTAAATAATATTACACAAAACGGCAAAAGGCAATTTCATTATCACATAGTTAATTTTGTACAATAATACAATATCATTTACAAACAGTGACGCTATGGGACATAATGTCTAACAATCTCCCACTTGGCCTATAGCCAGTCACTCAAGCATCTAATACCCGAACTATGTATGTGTCGTTCAAAAACTTGCTGTAGAACAGCTTTCGTCAGCGGATCTGCAATGTTGTCATCTGATGTGACCTTCTCGACTTTACATCGCCCACGATGTATAATCTCTCGAATCAGATGATAACGTCGAAGAACATGCTTGGACCGTTGATGAGACCTTGGTTCCTTAGCCTGTGCTATAGCCCCGTTATTGTCACAATACAATGGAACGGGCTCAGCTGCTAACGGAACTACTCCTAATCCGATTAGGAACTTTCGGATCCAAACTGCCTCCTTTGCTGCTTCAGATGCAGCGATGTACTCCGCTTCTGTTGTTGAATCGGCAACAGTATCTTGCTTGGAAGATTTCCAGCTCACTGCTCCGTTATTCAAGCAAAAAATGTACCCGGATTGCGACTTGTAGTCATCCTTGTCGGTTTGGAAACTTGCATCGGTATACCCAGATACCGCAAGTTCTCCACCTCCATAAATTAAGAAAGCATCCTTAGTTCGTTTAAGATACTTAAGGATATTCTTAACTGCTATCCAGTGACCTTCACCTGGATCGGCCTGATAGCGACTGCACATGCTCAAAGCATATGAGACATCAGGTCGTGTACATATCATGGCATACATGATCGATCCGACTGCCGGGGCGAACGGTATCCGACTCATGTGGTCTCTCTCTTCCTGAGTCTTAGGACACATGTCCTTAGACAGAGAGGTACCACGTACCATTGGAACCAATCCCCTCTTGGATTGTTCCATGTTGAATCTCTTCAACACTTTATCAATGTATGTACTCTGGGAGAGTCCAAGCAGCTTTCTAGATCTATCCCTGTAGATCTTTATTCCAAGAATAAAGGCTGCTTCTCCCAGATCTTTCATGGAGAATTTTAATGAAAGCCAAGCTTTCACCGACGTTAGCATGGGAATGTCATTGCCTATAAGCAATACGTCATCGACATAAAGGACAATAAAAGTAAGTGCTATACACAAGGGTCATCTGCGTTTTGCACGAAATCATATTCCTTTATGATCTCATCAAAACGCTGATTCCATGACCGTGATGCTTGCTTCAATCCATAAATGGATCGATTTAACTTGCAAACCTTGTTTGCAAGTCTAGGTACGATAAAACCGTCAGGCTGTTGCATATAAACATCCTCCAAAAGGTTTCCGTTAAGGAAAGCGGTTTTAACGTCCATTTGCCATATCTCGAAGTCGAAATATGCAGCTATTGCAAGCATTATCCGAATGGATTTAATCATGGCAACGGGTGAGAAGGTTTCGTCATAATCAATACCATATTGTTGACGATACCCCTTCGCTACAAGCCTAGCCTTGTACGTTTGTACGTTGCCATCCATGTCGGTCTTCTTCTTGAAGATCCATCTGCATCCAATAGGCTTTACGCCTTCTGGTGCATCAACCAGTGTCCAAACTTGGTTGGCGTACATGGAATCCATCTCGGACTTCATGGCTTTCTGCCATAAAGCGGAATCGATATTTTGTATCGCTTCCTCATACGTAGCCGGCTCATTATCCTCAATAAGATTAATATCTATATGAGGTGAGATCAGGAACCCATACCTCTCAGTTACTGTTCTGACTCTCTCCGACCTACGCGGTCCTTGTGTATGTGAAGTTTGTGGTACAGACTCATCCCGGATGGTCTGTTCTTGTTCCGTCGTTGATTCATTGCCAGGAACAGTATCACTACGATCTTCATCGAGTTCTACTTTCCTCCCACTAACCACTGCATTTAGGAATTCCTTCTCAAGGAAAACCGCATGTAGAGCAACAAATACTTTGTTCTCTTGTGGGTAATAGAAGTAATATCCTTTGGTTTCCCTAGGATATCCAACGAAAAGGCATTTATCAGATTTGGGTTCAAGTTTGGTGCCTTCCAAACGTTTAACATATGCCCAGCATCCCCAAATCTTTAGGAAAGAGAAACCTGGTTTCCTTCCTGTCCATATCTCATATGGGGTCTGTTTAACAGACTTCGACGGTACCTTATTCAAAATAAGTATAGCACTGTTTAATGCGTATCCCCAGAAGGATATTGGTAGCTCAGTGCGACTCATCATTGACCTCACCATGTCCAACAAGGTGCGGTTTCTCCGTTCGGACACACCGTTTAATTGTGGTGTTCCAGGAGGAGTCCACTGTGAAAGAATACCATATTCTTTCAAGTAATCTTGAAACTCATAACTTAAGTATTCGCCACCACGGTCTGACCGTAATGTCTTGATACTCATCCCTGTTTGTTTCTCCACTTCGTGTCGAAACTCTTTGAATTTCTCAAAAGTTTCCGACTTGTGTCTCATAAGATACACATAACCGTAACGAGATGCATCATCTGTAAAGGTTACGAAAGTAGTGAAATCCACCTCTAGCCTGGCTAGACATGGGCCCGCATACGTCAGTATGAACGAGAGCTAACAGTTCTGTGGCACGTTCACCTTTACCGCTAAAAGGTGATTTAGGCATTTTGCCTAAAAGACAAGATTCGCAGACGTCATATGAATTGGGATCAAATTCGTCCAAGTACCCACTCTTTGAAAGTGGATATGCGAGTCTTGTTGATGTGTCCTAGACGACAATGCCACATATAAGCTTCATCTTTTAGATTACTCCTTTTGAGCCTTTTGTTTGTCATTTTAGGAGATTCATTTATATTCAAAATATAAAGACCGTTATTTGCAACAGCTGTGCAAATTTCTGTATCATTTTTATATAAAATAACACCCTGTGTTCCTGAATACAAAAGTGTAACCCTGCTGGGTTAACAAAGATACAGATATAATATCCTAGTTAAACTAGGCACAAAATAACAGTTCAAAAGTTTAAGTTCATGCCCTGAGGGCAGTACTAAAACAAAAGTCCCTACGGCCAAAACAGCAACTGGTGTTCCGTTCCGACCCGTAGATCCATCTCCCCTGATGCCAGCACCCTGCTATCATGCAGATCCTGCACATCAGTACAAATATGAGCACCACAACCAGAATCAAAAATCCAATTTTTAAAACTAGAAGTATTCATATTTATCTCAATAACAAACATACCAGAGGCAATGGCCTTGCCAGCCTTGATATCCTCCCTCTGCACAATGCTCATTCGGCAGTCACGTTTCCAGTGACCCCTCTTGCCGCAGTTGAGGCAGATGTCGCGAGATTTGTCCTTTGGCTTCCTAGAAGCCACTGTCAACTTGCCTTTACCCTTCTTCTTGAACTTCTTCTTCCTTGCACCTCCAATTGCCTTGGGGCCACCCTTTGGCGCATGAGAGGTCAATGCAAAATGCGCCTCGCGCTTGCTCCCCTTTAGGAGTTCCCTTTCGGACTCCTTCAGCACAGACAACAACTCTCCAAGAGTGTCGTCAGTATCCATCAACTTGTAGTTGACTACTATGATTTGTTTCCAAGTATCAGGAAGTGACTGCAAGATCATATCTATAGTCAGATCAGCCTCCAAGACTATTCCCATATTGGCCAACTCATCAATATCGGCAATCATTTGAGCCCCGTGGGCTTCAACTGATGCGCCGTCTGTCATCCGGGAGCGGAAGAGTTTCCTTACTAGCTCGTACCTCTTCATCCGCTTATTGGTGCGGTGAAGATCACGCAATCTTGCCATCATGTTATAGGGATCCAAATCCCTATTCTGGCGTCTGAAATGCTGAGTCATTGCAGCTAGCATAACTGACTGAGCTTGGTCACAATCATCACTATGAGTTTTCCATAACTCTAGCTCCAGTGGCTCAGTGGGTTTAGGCGGGAGAGGTCTCTGAATAGTATACAGTATCCTCTCAGCCCCAAGCACTATCTTGAGGTTCATTTCCCAGTCGGCAAAGTTTGTCCCTTTGAAGACATTATCGCCCATGATTATGTCGCGGATATTACCTTTGCCAATCATCTTGACAACTATAGTCCAACTATAAAGTCAACGATGTTATGGGTACAGTCAAACTGTTACATATAAAATAACAATATATTAGTCCAACTAATTATTTAAAATATTGACGAAATAATTTTGAAAGACGCGTAAGGCTAAATATCTGAATGAAATTGCAAATTCAATAATAGCCTCCCACTATTTTCTTCAAGTTTCTAACCCTCTGTAGACAACTCGGGAAATAGAATTTCCTAGTGGGCTAGGATCCCGTTAAATAACACACAACCTTGACTTTGGCCAACAAGTTGTATGATATTTAACTAGGTAGATCTCGAAGATCAATTGGATCCCATCCAATTCCTAGATCCGGTAGGTGGACATCCAAGTCCGAAACATATATATCTAATACATATGTCAATGTATCTAATACATTTTCCTAACCATTTCCTCTGAATCAACTAAGCCTTGGCTTTGGCACAAACAAACCTAATGATTCCAGTTAAGCGGGACCCATTGACAAGGAAATTTCGTAATCAATGTCGATGGACAAGAAGTGATCTTGACTTTGGCCAACAAATCACAACTTGGACAGGACACCGATGTGGAACAAACTTCTCATGATTCAAAACATCCTCAATTGACAAAGGTCTTGACTTTGGCCAACAAACCAATGCCAATTTCGGATCTTGAGAAAGAATCATTCAACGGAAGGAAAATCGCTTAATATTGTTTGAGGGATTTTGCGTAATTGGCAACCAATTAATTTATCTTTGTTAGGTCTCATCATCATACACCCTTAAGCATGCTTCTAAAACATCATAAAGCGCGTAAAGTAAAGTAATAGTGATATGCGGATGGATATATAAACAACTTGTTCCTAGAACAAATCACTCCTTTCCTCTCCCCGTTAGCACTATTCTACTTCTACCCAATTACATAATACAATAAGAGAAACCTCATTTACATTGAGGGGAATTAGGTGAGAAGAGAATACAAAGAGATAAAGAGATAAGGCTGGACACGCAGGTCCAATTTATAAATTCCAAATTTACAATAATTTCTAAAATTACCCTTTCCCTTCTAATATCCATCCGATATACACTATTCATTCATCACATACATATATATTCAAACAAGACATGCTTTTACAACCAATCTAATCCAATTAATTAGTCTTTGTTAAAGTGATCATCCAATGTTCAAACAACGGTTTGATTTTGCGCGAGTCCAACTCGATTTAGAATAAGTACATAAGGTACGAATTCGCGAATTATATCGAACTACTAATTAAATCTAATTTAATTCGTATTCAATACTAATTCAATTATTTAATTCCAAATTAAATGTTTACACTTTTAATGTGCTTTAAAGACTTAGATTCTAAATCCAATTCTATTGGGTCTCAAAGCCCAACTAACATCCAATGTTTAATTTAATTCAAGTCAAATGGGCTTTCAATTGATTTATTAAGGCTTGGGCTTTGGTCAATGTGGGTCATACCCAATTACCAAGCCCAAATAAGGAATCACCCTTAAGTGCCATAAAACCAATTTCAAGCCCATAAGGCCCAATTAAATTATTAAAGCCCATTATATTATATTTGGACTTAATGGAGTGATTTAGGCCCAAATTGGATCCAATCCATTTGGCCCAAATCCACTTGGTCCAACCAAGCCCATTATGCCCAAATACAATATTAAAAGCCCAATTCACCAATTAAGCCCATTAATTAAATTTTAATATTCCAAAAACATTAAAGTTCAAAATATACCCATTTAATTTATTAATCATGTATTGTTCAAAATAAATGTCCAACATTAATTTTAACAAAAAATCAACTCCTTTACATGTCTTATGTATTCGGCCAAGGTGAGTTTTGTGTGTCGATTTGCTTTTCAATCCGATTGAATTACTAATCTACGTTCCGTACACGTTCTAAGTCATCCAATGATCTTAAACACAAAAAAATCCAATCCACTCCAAGTAGCAACACATTCGGCCAAGGCATGAGTTTAGGGGAAAAATCATCCAATGCATTTTTCATAAAATTGATTCCATATAACATCATGTTATACACATGCAAGCATACTTATTAATCAAATTTCACAAGAACATGCTATATCAATTTCTTCATGCCATTCGGCCAAGGTGGATGAAGATATTGGGGAAAAATCATCCAATGCATTTTTCATAAAATTGATTCCATGTAATATCATTCTATATACATGCAAGCATACTTATTCATCAAATTTCACAAGAACATGCTTTTATCAATTTACCACACCCATTCGGCCAAGGTCAAAATTTTGGGGAAAAATCATCCAATGCATTTTTCATAAAATTGATTCCATGTAATATCATTCTATATACATGCAAGCATACTTATTCATCAAATTTCACAAGAACATGCTTCAACCAATTTTGTCAAATTTTAACCTAAAGTATTCATGCTTAACCATGGCTCCATGATACCATTGTTGGTTTCTATTATATGTCCCAAGGAAAGATTAAGCATTCATGAAATACTATAAATGGAATATATATAAAAGACTTGAAGCATGGCGGAATCATACTTACAAAGCTATGTGATGAAGAAGATGATCAAATGGTGGAAGCTCCAAGTGTTGGAAGATTCGGCCAAGAGGAGGAGGAAGAAGACTTGAAGCTCCAAGCTCTTGTATTCCAAGCTCTTTGATGGTTTCCCTATCACCTCTTTTGATCCCTTGCTTGTGCTAGCAAAAATGGAGAAATAGAAGATCAAATCTTCCTTGCCCTTGTCAATGGAGTTCTCGGCAATTTGAGAGAGAAGAGAGATTTTGTGTAAAGTCTTAATTGATCTTTGTTTTACCAAAAATCAATTTATATTTATGTTATAATTTATTAAATAAATAATAAATCTATGACATAAACCATGCAATGGCTTAGAGTGTCAAACACTCAAACTCCATGCAAAGCCTTTGAGTGTAATGCACACTATCACCATGCAATGCCTTAGAGTGTTTTGTACACTATTAACATGCAATGCCTTATCAATAAAATAATGCATATAATGACAAGTGTCATGTGGGCCCCACACGTTCCCAAATGAAAGTGGGCCCACGTCCACTCACGCGTTCGGGTTCGATATTTCCGAAATACCGAGCTAGCGTCGCGACGTTAATTAAATCGGATTTAAATAAATAATCGCTCCTAGCGAAATTATTATTTACGTCGCTTACGAATTAATTCTAAATTAACTCGTATGCCCGAATTAAAATCTAATTTTAATTTCGCGTCGAAATCGAATTTCGATTATTATATCGAATACAATAATTTTATCGATTAATTCCAAATTAATCGTTCTCTCTCTCTAAATTAGGCACTTTATCCAAGATAAAGTTTCTCCGCAATTAATCCAAGATTAATTAAGTCCGAATCAAATATCATAGGTGAATCTTCAGGAAGCGACCCAAGAGATCTCCGGATATTTTGGCAGTAAATACGGTCGTCGGATAATCCGAACACGTACGTACCTCGTACTACGTCTTTACCGATTTACAAGACAAGGTTGGCTTCTAGCAAAGCGCCATGCCTACCCAATTCTCCAGAAATATTCTTATAGGAATATAAGATCTGTATCAGGCGTAGTATACCGTAGTATTGCGTACATCGATCCAGTATCGGATGATCACATGCTAGGCCTGGGGCTGGAGATGTGTCTGCCCCGTACGAAACATATATCGGACATCAAGCAACTAGTCTCTTTAAATCGGACAATCCTGACCTTGTCATATTGTCCCGACGGTTGCAACCTTTTATAGAGTACTAGTTCTGTGTCCTGCGTGATCATCACCTCCATATGTCTGAAGCGATACTTCCATCTTGACATCACATCCAGTACACTACGATTCTCGATAAACCCAGAAGAGGTGTACACAGAACCGGTTAAGGTCCCCAACCACCAAAACTAAAGTTTACCGATTGTCGCAAGTACTAGCGATGTAAGTCTCAGGTTAAGACCATATACACCTACCCTGATGCGGCCTCCCATAGACACGTAGACATACTACCAATGGGATTCCGCGGGGTCTATCCAGAGCGAAGCTGTTTTCCGTACCATCGGTGTAAAACACAACCTCCTATCGCACTTGCATAAGTATCCAATACTTAAATATATGAGAACTATGCCGTCGTGCCCTCACAACGTGCACAAGCGCAATACTAGTCTATTCCGCATTATCGATGTCCAGTCTCGATAATACTACGACTAGGGATATTTAATGATTAAACCTTTGGGGACTGATACTGTCTCATATCATTCTCAGTCCAGGTACTAATCATATGGACTTTCGCCATTTATAAGTCAAAGTAAATAATATTACAAAACGGCAAAAGGCAATTTCATTATCACATAGTTAATTTTGTACAATAATACAATATCATTTACAAACAGTGACGCTATGGGACATAATGTCTAACAGAAACAGCAAGGTATGAAAGATTGAGCTTATTGGACCCGTCACTCGAGTTACAACCCAAATTCAGATAAATAAGAAAAGACCTTGATACACCACTACTTTCACACCGAAAGAGGGCTGTTTTGTTACAGGGTGATGCCATTGGATTAAACATGCAGGCATATGAGCCATTAATCGAAGGTTGATCATCAAGATGTTCAGGGCCTGATGGATAAACGATTGAAGCTTACATAGATGAAATGGTGATAAAAAAGAAAAGCAACATATGACCATGTAAGACACAAAAGAATTTCTTCGCCATTTTCAGGAGTACAAAATGACTCTTAACCCCTGGACTTGCATTCAGGGTGTCAATTGGGTAGTTCCTAGGCCATATTATGAGTATGAGGGGGACCAAGGCTATCCCGACTCAGCTCAGGACCGTATTAGAGATTGAGGAGCCACATACAATATGTGATGTTCAGAGCCTAGCAGGAAAGATAGCAGCCTTGAGTCTGTTTATATCCAAAATGTGTGACAAAAGAAAGCTTTTCTTAAATAACATTAAGTAACCAAAGACACTTGCATGGGGAGAAGAGTAGAGTTAGATCCTGAAATAGATCAAGACACATATGAATAGGGCCCATGTGCTCGCAGCACCAACATAAGAGGAAGATCTATATCTATAACTGGTCGTATCAGAAGTAGCAGTGAGCACAATGTTGGTGAAAGAAAAAACATAAGAGGCAACAACCTTTATATTACACAGTTAAGATGTTACAGACGTATAGACTCATACAACATGATTGAGAAGATGGTATTGACCCTAGTAACGATAAAGAAGAAGATACATCACTACATTGACTGCTACACCATAATTGCAATGGCCAACTGTCCAAGCAGGCAAATATTGTCAAAACCAGAGCTGTCGAAAAGGCTCACTATTGACAATCATGTTAGGGGTATATGACATCCGCTATGCACCAAAGACATCAAGGAAAGAACAAGGAGTAGCAGACTTCCTGGTCAAAATTCAGAGTTTTGAACTAATTGAGAATGACTAATTGAATTTTCCCGAGGAAATTGTTCAATGGATTCTGCATACCGACGGAGCTGCAACTAGATAAGGAGCTGGGCTAGGAGTTGTGCTAGAGTCAAACTCAAGGGTTCTAATAGAAGAAGCTCTCAAACTCTCAGACGCTTCCACCAACAACGAGGCAGAGTATGAGGCTTTGAAGCACGGGTTGGAATTGGCTGCCACATTGGGAGTAAGGCTATTGAAGGTGAACATCGACTCTGAATTGGTGTTAGGACATTTGAATTAGAGGTTCGAGGCAAAAGACCCTAGAATGTGTGAATATGAAAGAAGGGTAAGAAAAATATTAGAGAAGTTAACAAGAGTTGAGTGATAAATGCGATTTATACCCACTTATTCCTGCATTCTTAGCTTACTTTTTTGTTATTTCTGTATCATTTAATGTATTTTGTAGTTCTTTTATGTTTTAATTGTAGGAAGCATTTATACATGGATCTTGGGGTATTTATACATGTTCTAGGACCATTCGGACTCATTGGAAGCACACAGAAGAGTAGAGACGCAAGACGCGCAACCAGTGAAGAGAAACATTGGCACCACAGTGCCCAACTTCTTGGCGCCGTGGCACCTCCACCATACCATACAAAAAACAAGAGGTTTTGGCGCTACAGTGCCAATTTTCAAACGTTGCGGCGCCCCGCAATGACCCATAACACTAATTTTAGGGTTTTATGATGCACAAGGACCCCAAGGCTTTATTATAAATACATAAGTTCGTCCCAAACTAAAAAGAGAGGCTAATACACCGCACAAAACACAAAACACATAATTTTAGAGGGATCCAAGGAGGAGGATTGAAATGCGACAAGTGGAGATGAAATCAGTGACGTCAGAAGAGGAAGAGATTCAATTCGGGTTAAATCTTCTAGTTTCATTCTTAGAACTCTAATGATTTCCATCAAATTCATGACATGTTTTTATCTTCAGTCATGAACTAACTCCTTAATTCTGGAGAATGATATAACTGATGCTTGAACCTTGTATTGTTTGTTAATATTATTATAAAGTTATATTTCAATTTATTTATATTTTTGAGTTTAATGCTTCTTATTGTGGCCACAAATTAAGATGATGAATGTTTAGAATCTATCATCGAATAGGGGATTTTGAAGAAGATCTAGAGAATATGACCTAGGATTTTATAGAATTCGAGAGAATCTATAGTGCCTTTGAAGTCGTTAACATAGAGTCACAAGACGTAATGAGTTGTTAATTACTAGATTTTTATAGGGATATCGAAATCTGTAGTTGATACTATTTTCACTATTACTCAAGATAGGGAATGAATACTTGAGGATTCTTGACTTATAAACAATACAAATAAACAAGTTAATTGGCATGACAAATACATAGAGGATAACTACTCTTGAATATATATCATATTAGTTCCTAATATATAAATATTTTTATATATTATTTATCTAGTTAAATCTTTATTATTTTTTTTCTAAATAAAGTTAGGATTATCAATTGTAGTATTTAATGCGAGTTAACGCAATCGCTGTGGGTTCGACACTCTACACTCATCTTTACTAAAACTTGACACCGTACATTTGCGGTATGATATAAAATATCACAACAAGTTTTTGGCGCAGTTGCCGGGGATTGTTTGTTTAATTCACATTAATACTATTACCAAGTAATCTTAGCTTAATTTAGATTTTTATTTTTTATTTTTTTTTTTGTTTGTTTATTTTTTTGTTTTGTTTTGTTTTTATTTTGCTTATTGATTTTTGTCTTTTGGTGCTTCAGTGAATGCGAAGATCCACAAGTATCGACTTGCTCCTGTTTGATCCAGAAATAGAAAGAACAGCAGGAGACTAAGAAAGAAAAGAAAAAAAAAACTGAAAAAGAAGCAATGGCAGCTGAAAACATAGAGAACAACCCACGCTAGGTGGCAATCAGAGATCACTTCAAACCGGGTCATAATGATACTTATTATGGGATTGCCCATCAACCAATCAATGCTAACAATTTTGAGCTAAAACCTGCATTGATCAACATGGTATAAAGAGAATCAGTTTGGGGGTTCAGCTGTAGAGGATCCCAACATGCACTTAAGGATGTCAATGGAGATCGCAGACACCATAAAGATGAATGGCGTGAGTAAAGAGGCTATCGGCTACGCTTATTCTCATTCTCATTACGGGATAAAGCGTGGGAATGGCTTCAATCCATACAGATTAGAAGTATCATGACATGGCATGATATGGCCACTAAATTTCTTGAGAGATTCTTTCCACCAGCTAAATCAGCTCAATTGAGAGCATAAATTAACATATTTAAGTAGTTAGAGACTGAAACTCTGTATGAAGCATGAGAGCGCTTTAAGGATTTACTTCGAAGATGCCCACAAAACGATTATACAGACTGGGTCCAGATTCAGTTGTTCTATAATGGGCCGAATGGTTTAAATATGACTATGGTTGATTCAGCAGTTGGGGGGGCTCTATTCAAAAAATCACCTGAGGACGCCTACAATATGTTAGAAGAAATGGCCATTAACCAGTTTCAATGGCCAAGTGAACGCACTACGATGACCACAGTGGCTGGAATATATGAAGTAGACCCTCTTGTGGCACTTACAGCTGAGATTTCAACCCTATCAACTCAAGTAGCAGCCCTATCAAATCCACGAGTACGACCATCTATTGAATCAGCGGCAACTATAAATATGCGGTTATTGGAAGGAGACCTGAATTTTGAGCAAGTCCAGTATGTGAACAATCGAACTTCAACAACTATGGAGGAAATCATATGCCTAACCGTTATGTCCGAGCCTGTCATATGCTAATACAGAGAATGCCTTGCAACCTTCATCTGGCTTCGATTATCAAAGAGTTGAACAAAAATCTTCCTTAGAAGATTTTATGTGCACGTTTGTTGCCAATACTTCAGCAAGGTTGAGAAGAATGAGTCAAGGCTGAACAACATTGAGACACACATGGAAAATATCGGGGCAACAATGAAGGCCTTAGAAACACAGATTGGACATATTACTTCCTCCATGACCAAACAATAGTAAGGGGTATTTGGATAAACTGCCACAACCTGCCAAGCTATCTTTTTCATGTCAAAGCAGCATGTGGATACAAAAGAAGAAAGCACAATGACCATTTGAGTGGTTGCGTCTGGCTGAAGACGTTAAACTTAACGCTAGCGGGGAGGCAACCCTTGCATTTGTTTTATTATTATTTTCTTAATTTTTATTTTATTGTGTGCTAATTGTTTATTTATTCATTTGCATATTTTTTTACGCAGGTAGCATGAAACACACAAGCCCGCACAACCAAATCCTGACCAGTAGGAGTCTGATCAACTCCATGTATGGTAGTGTTGTTCTTTAATTTTATTTCTTTATGTTATCTTACATTGATGACAGTGAAAATTTTAAGTTTGGGGTGTGTGCATGTAGTGATAGTTCATGCTATTTTTAAAATGAAAAAAAAATTATTTTTATTTCTTGATAGTAAAGTATTAAGTCTAATGATGAATTTGTTTGATTTAGATGAAATCTTAGAAACGATAAGTTCCCATTTGATTTTCATCTGATGCCTTGAGTAGGTGATCCAGGTTAGACTCGTAAGCACTTAATAATAGGATTTTAGTAGTAAGAACTTAAATAGTTGGCAAAGTGACTAGTAGAAGAAATTATTTGCCGATAAATGACCGTTTACTTAGAAGTCCATCTCAATATGCTATTATTATGATGTATGGTATGATAAGAAAGAGAAACCATATATAACCGATAAGCGTGAAGCTACCCATGGGCAAGTGTTAGGATCACTATGATGAGAAATGCTACCTTAAAAGGTAGGTGTGTTGAAAATATATATATATATATATATATATATATGAAAAAATGAAAAAAAATAAAAAAGGAAAAAAAGATGAAAAATCGTACCATACTGGGTAAAGAAAAGCAAATGCATAATACTTTTGTGATATCTAGGTTGGTTTGACCCATCGGATCTCAATTGTTGAGACGAAATCATTAAGTTAGCTTACTTATCAGTCGAGCTGTAAATGAACTTGTACACACACACACACACTGTGAGTCTGACTTAGATGGTTTATTCAAGAACTTGGATTTGATTCGTAGTTGAGTACTTTGAAAGTTCTCTGATTTCATTAACAAGCATTATTTGAGGACAATATTATGCATAACTATCGGGATTATTTTATTTTATTTATTATTATTTTTATATTTTTTGCATGATTGCATGTTTGTGAATGACATTTGTGGGTGTCGTCGCTGTAAGCCCTCATGAGACTATAACTTGTCCACTAGGGCCGCCTAGGGTTTAAAGGCTTATTGCATACGCTAAATGCAATCGTGATCCTTACGAAAGTGGCCTAGTTAATTTTTTTTAATTTTATTTATTTAGTTTTTATTTTCTCTTTTGCTCGGGACTAGCAAAATCTTCATTTTGGAGGTATTTGATAAGTGCGGTTTATACCCATTATTCCTGCATTTTTAGCTTATTATTTTGTTAGTTTTCGTATCATTTAATATATTTTGTATTTTTTTATGTTTTATTTGTAGGAGGAAGCATTACTACATGGATCTTGGGGCATTTTTACGTGTTTTGGGAACCATTCGGACGCATCGAAAGCAACACGGGAAGAGTAGAGACGTAAGACGCGCAATAAGTGAAAGAAACACTGGCGCCGTTGATAAGTGGTAAATATATCACTATTTCTCACTCCTTTGACTTAATTTTTTGTATAGTTTATTGAGTTTTATGAATATTTTTATGTGTTTTGTGCTATTTTACAGATAAATAAGCTTTCAGGACTCACTGGAACCAAATCAGTCCCAAAATAGTGAAAAACAAACAAAAAGGGCAAAACAGTCATTTGGGCATCGCGACGGGCATCACCTCTGCATCGCGACCACTAAAATGCACCGGACACGTGTCAAAGTCTGCTATCATGTGCTCTTGCTAACATGTATCTGCCATGTGTAACCATCATAGCAAATCTACTAACGTGCGCCGGCCACGTGTCACCATCACATGCTGCCGACATTCATCATTGAAAACGTGTCATTGCTTATGTCATGCTGAAGTTAGTATCGTGACGCACACACACTTATATGTCGCGACGCCCACACAATAATTCTACCAACAAGCCACGTGTCATTAATCTCTGTGAAGCCCGTGCAACGCGTTCCAAAAATCAACGACGCGTGGGACCAATTGAAGCCTATAAATTCAACACGATTTCATTTGCAAAATCTACATTCATACCTTCCTAGGTTTCCTAATAGGGGGAATTAAGGATTTGTATCTTGTTTGTTTAAGTTTTGTAATTTAACATAAGCATTTTTATTTATTTACTTTAATTTACTTTAATTATGCACTTTTATTTTCAGTATTAGGTTTTATTTATTACTTTTTGTTTCTTTATGTTCACTAGTTAATTACTACTGGGGAATGGTGACGCTTTTTTACTATTATAATTAGATTAAATATCCCTTAATTTATATTATTGTTGGAAATCTAATAACCATATCCCAAGATCAAAAACAAGCAAGATATATATAAGAATGAACTAGATTGAAGTAATGGCGGAAACAATACTCACAAAAGCCAAATGTGGATGCTATGGATGAAGCAAAATTGCTCCTTTGTGCAGTGGGAATTCGGCCAAGCAGTAAAGAGAAGCTCCAAGCTTTAGTTGATCCTTCCAAGCTCTAAGATGAGTTTCCCATAACACCTTGTATGATCCCTTGATGGTGCTAGCCAAAGATGTGTCTTTATGTTCCAAACAACACAAATTCTTCAAGCTTTTGCACAAAAAAACTGAAAATGGAGAGCCAAGAACTGTCACAGTTTCGGTAATTAGAGAGGGAGAGAGTTATGATTTTTGTCTCAAAAATCAATTTATATTTATGTTATAATTATATTAAATAATAATATAAATATAACACAAACCATGCAAAGACTTAGAGTGTCTAACACTCAATTTCCATGCATTATCTTTGAGTGCTTTGTACACTATCTTCATGCATTGCATCTTGATTAAAAAATACAAATAATGACAAGTGTCATGTGGGCCCCACACGTTTCCAAATGAAAGTGGGCCCACGTGCACTCACGCGTTCGGGTTCGATATTTCCGAAATATCGAGCTTACGTCGCGACGTTAATTAAATCGAATTTAAATAAATAATTGCGCCTAGCGAAATTATTATTTACGTCGCTAACGAATTAATTCTAAATTAATTCGTTTGCCCGAATTAAAATCTAATTTCAATTTCGCGTCGAAATCGAATTCCGTTTATTATATCGAATATAATAATTTTACGATTAATTCTAAATTAATCGTTCTCTCTCTTTATACAGTACTTTATCCAAGATAAAGTCTCTCCTTTATTAATCCAAGATTAATCGAGTTTGAATCATACGTCATCGGTGAATCTTCGGGAAGCGACCCAAGAGACCTCTAGATATGTTGGCAGTAAATCCGGTTGTCGAACTATTCGAACACGTACGTACCAAGTACTACGTTTTTACCGATTTACAAGACAAGGTTAGCTTCTAGCAAAACGCCATGCCTACCCAATTCTCTAGAAATATTCTTACTGGAATATTAGATCTATAACAGGCGTAGCATACCGTAGTATAGTGTATATCGAACCAGTATCGGATGATCACATGCTAGGGCTGGGGCTGGATAGTGTCTGCCCCGTCCGAAACACATATCGGATGTCAAGCAACCAGTCTCTTTGAATCGGATAATCCTGACCTAGTCATATTATCCCGATGGTTGCAACCATTATAGAGTACTAG
Source organism: Zanthoxylum bungeanum (assembly GCA_019454045.1). Classification (NCBI taxonomy): domain Eukaryota; kingdom Viridiplantae; phylum Streptophyta; class Magnoliopsida; order Sapindales; family Rutaceae; genus Zanthoxylum; species Zanthoxylum bungeanum. The sequence continues at coordinate 40,121 of SKCR01045959.1, read as the reverse complement.
TTCTGAATCCCTCGCGATCATCATCTCCATATGTCTGAAGTGATACTTCCATCTTGACATCACACCCAGTACACTACGATTCTCGATAAACCCAGAAGAGGTATACACAGAACTCGTTAAAGCCCTGGACCACCAAACCTAAATTTTACCGATTGTCGTAAGTACTAGCGATGCAAATCTCAGGTTAAGATCATATGCACCTACCCTGAAGCGGACTCCCATAGACACGCAGACATACTACCAATGGGACTCCGCGGGGTCTATCCAGAGCGAAGCTGTTTTCCGTACCATCGGTAAAACACAACCTCCTACCGCACTTGCATAAGTATCCAATACTTAAATATATGAGAACTATGCCGTTGTGCCCTCACAACATGCACAAGTGCAGTACTAGTCTATTCCGCATTATCGATGTCCAATCTCGATAATACTACGACTAGGGATATTTAATGATTAAACCTTTATGGATTGATACTGTCTCATATCATCACAATCCGGAACTAATCATAGGGACTTTTACCATTTATATATCAAAGTAAATAAATTACAAAACGGTAAAAGGCAATTTCATTACTACATAGTTAATTTTGTACAATAATACAATATCATTTACAAAATAGTGACGCTATGGGTCATTACTGTCTAACAATCTCCCACTTGGCCTATAGCCAGTCACTCAAGCATCTAATACCTGAACTATGTACATGTCGCTCAAACTTTTCCCGAGGAATAGCCTTCGTCAGCGGATCTGCAATATTATCCTCTGATGCGATCTTCTCGATCTTCACATCGCCACGATGTATGATCTCTCGAATCAGATGGAATCGTCGAAGAACATGTTTGGATCGTTGATGAGACCTTGGTTCCTTAGCCTGTGCTATAGCCCCGCTATTGTCACAATACAATGGAACGGGCTCAGCTGCTAACGGAACTACTCCTAATCCAATTAGGAATTTTCGGATCCAAACTGCCTCTTTTGCTGCTTCAGCTGCTGCAATGTACTCCGCTTCAGTTGTTGAATCGGCAACAGTATCTTGCTTGGAAGATTTCCAGCTCACTGCTCCGTTATTCAAGCAAAATATGTACCCGGTTTGCGACTTGAAGTCGTCTCTGTCGGTTTGGAAACTTGCATCGGTATACCCAGATACCTCAAGTTCTCCATCTCCATAGATTAAGAAAACATCCTTAGTTCTTTTAAGATACCTAAGGATATTCTTAACCGCCATCCAGTGATCCTGTCCTGGATCGGCCTGATATCGACTGCACATGCTCAAAGCATAGGACACATCAGGTCGTGTACATATCATGGCATACATGATCGATCCGACTGCCGAGGCGAACGGAGTCCGACTCATGTTGTCTCTCTCATCTTGTGTTTTAGGACACATGTCCCTAGATAGAAAGACGCCATGTGATGTTGGCAACAGTCCCTTCTTGGACTGATCCATGTTGAATCTCTTCAACACTTTATCAATATATGTACTCTGGGAGAGTCCAAGTAGCTTTCTAGATCTATCCCGGTAGATCTTTATTCCTAGAATAAAAGCTGCTTCTCCCAGATCTTTCATGGAGAATTTCAATGAAAGCCAAGCTTTCACCGACGTTAACATGGGAATGTCATTGCCTATAAGCAATACATCGTCGACATAAAGGACAATAAAAGTCAGTGCACTCCCACTAACCTTCTTATATACACAAGGATCATCTACGTTTTGAATGAAATCATATTCTTTTATGACCTCATCAAAACGTTGGTTCCATGACCTCGATGCTTGCTTCAGTCCATAAATGGACCGATTTAACTTACAAACCTTGTTTGCAAGTCTTGGTGCGATAAAACCGTCAGGTTGTTGCATATAAACATCCTCCAACAGGTTTCCGTTAAGGAAAGCGGTTTTAACGTCCATCTGCCATATTTCGTAATCGTAATATGCAGCTATTGCAAGCATTATCCGAATGGATTTAATCATGGCAACGGGTGAGAAAGTTTCGTCATAATCAACTCCAAGTTGTTGACGATACCCCTTCGCTACAAGCCTAGCTTTGTACGTTTGAACGTTGCCATCCATGTCTGTCTTCTTCTTGAAGACCCATTTGCATCCAATAGGCTTTACGCCTTCTGGTGCATCAACCAGTGTCCAAACTTGGTTGGTATACATGGAATCCATTTCGGCCTTCATGGCCTCTTGCCATAAAGTGGATTCGATACCCTGTATCGCTTCCTCATACGTAGCCGGTTCAGTATCCTCAATAAGATTAATATCTACATGAGGTGAGATCAGGAATCCATACCTCTCAGGTATTACCCTGACTCTCTCCGACCTACGTAGTCCTTGTGTAATTGAAGATTGTGGTTCAGTCTCATCCTGGATGGACTGTTCATGTTCCGTTCTAGATTCATTGCCAGGAACAGTATCACTACGACTTTCATCGAGTTCTACTTTCCTCCCACTAAACACTGCATTTAGGAATTCCTTCTCAAGGAAAACCGCATGTAGAGCAACAAATACTTTGTTCTCTTTTGGGTTATAGAAGTAATATCCTTTGGTTTCCTTAGGATATCCAACAAATAGGCATTTATCTGATTTGGGTTCAAGTTTGGTACCTTCCAAACGTTTGACGTATGCCCAGCAACCCCAAATCTTCAGGAATGAGAAACCTGGTTTCTTTCCTGTCCATATCTCATACGGAGTCTGTTCAACAGACTTTGACGGAACCCTATTCAAAATAAGAATTGCACTTTCTAATGCATGTCCCCAGAAGGATATAGGTAGCTCAGTGCGACTCATCATCGACCTTACCATGTCAAGCAAGGTACGGTTTCTCCGTTCAGACACACCATTTAATTGTGGTGTTCCAGGAGGAGTCCATTGTGAAAGAATACCATATTCTTTCAAGTAATCTTGAAACTCATTACTTAAGTATTCGCCACCACGGTCCGACCGTAATGTTTTAATACTCTTGCCTGTTTGTTTTTCAACTTCGTGTCGAAACTCTTTGAATTTCTCAAAAGTTTCCGACTTGTGCATCATTAGATACACATAACCATAACGTGATGCATCATCCGTAAAGGTTACGAAGTATCGATATCCACCTCTAGCCTGGCTAGACATGGGCCCACAAACGTCACTATGAACGAGGGCTAACAGTTCAGTGGCGCGTTCACCTTTACCACTAAAAGGTGATTTAGGCATTTTGCCTAATAAACAAGATTCGCAGACGTCATATGAATTTGGATCAAATCCGTCCAAGTACCCACTCTTCGAAAGTGTGGATATGCGAGTCTTGTTGATGTGTCCCAGACGACAATGCCACAAATAAGTTTCTTCTTTTGGATTACTCATTTTGAGCCTTTTGTTTGTTATTTTACATTTTGGAGATTCATTTATATTCAAAATATAAAGACCATTATTTGCATCAGCACTGCAAATTTCTGCATTTTCATATATAAATAACACCTGGTGTTTTTAAATACAAAAGTGTACCCTGTTTGGGTTAACAAAGATACAGAAATAATATTCCTAGTTAAACTAGGAACAAAATAACAGTCATTTAGTTTAAGTACATGCCCCGAGGGCAGTTCCAAAACAAAAGTGCCTACGGCCAAAACAGCAACAGAAGTTCCATTTCCAACTCGTAGATCTACCTCCCCCGAAGCCAGTCTCCTGCTATCATGCAGATCCTGCACATCAGTACAAATATGAGAACCACAGCCAGAATCAAAAATCCAATTTTTATTAAGACTAGAAGTAGTCATATTTATCTCAATAACAAACATACCTGAGGCCGGAGCCTTGCCCGCCTGTATGTCCTCCTTATGTCCCTTGTTCATGCGGCAGTCACGCTTCCAGTGACCTCTCTTGCCGCATTTCAGGCAAACATCTTGAGACTTGTCCCTTGGCTTCCCAGAAGCCTTTGTTGACTTGGCCTTGCCTTTGTTCTTATGCTTCTTCTTCTTAACACCCCCAGTTGCCTTGAGCCCAGCTTTCGGCGTTTGAGATGTTGTTGCAAAGTGCGCCTCGCGCTTGTTGCCTTTCAGAAGTTCTTTCTCTGACTCCTTGAGAATGACAACAACTCTCCAAGAGTGTCATCCGAATTCATCAGTTTGTAGTTGATGACAATCTGTTTCCAAGTATCGGGTAGTGACTGTAGAAGTACATCTATAGCCAGCTCAGACTCCAAGACTATACCCATACAAGCCAGTTCATCAATATCGGCTATCATTTGAGTCCCATGGACCTCAACAGAACTACCATCAGTCATACGGGAGCGAAAGATTTTCTTCACTAACTCGTACCTCGCCATCCGCTTATTAGTGCGGTGAAGATCTTGCAATCTTGCCATCATATTATAAGGATCCAAGTCCCTATTTTGGCGACGAAAGTGTTGAGTCATTGAAGCAAGCATGATCGACTGAGCCGTGTCACAATCATCACTGTGAGTTTTCCATAACTCCAGCTCAAGTGGCTCAGTGGGCTTAGGCCCGAGAGGTCTCTGAATCGTATACAGTATCCTCTCTGCCCCAAGGACTATCCTTAGGTTCATTTCCCAATCAGCAAAGTTATCCCCTTAAAGACATTGTCACCCATGATGATGTCTCGGACATTTACCTTGCTTGCCATCTTAACTACGATAGTCCAACTATCTAGTTAACGATAAAATGGGTACAGTCAAACTGTTACAAGAAAAATAACATTTTATTAGTCCAACTAATGTTAAAAAATTGACGAAATAAATTTTGTAAGCGCGTAAAGCTAAGTATCTGAATGAAATTGCAAACTCAATACTAGCCTCCCACTATTTTCTACAAGTCTCTAACCCTCTGTTGAGTACTCGGGAAATCCAATTCCTAGTGGGCTAGGATCCCGTTAAATAACACACAACCTTGACTTTGGCCAACAAGTTGTATGATATTTAACTAGGTAGATCTCGAAGATCAATTGGATCCCATCCAATTCCTAGATCCGGTAGGTGGACATCCAAGTCCGAAACATATATATCTAATACATACGTCAATGTATCCAATACATTTTCCTAACCATTTCCTCTGAATCAACTAAGCCTTGGCTTTGGCACAACAAACCTAATGATTCCAGTTAAGCGGGACCCATTGACAAGGAAAGTTTCGTAATCAATGTCGATGGACAAGAAGTGATCTTGACTTTGGCCAACAAATCACAACTTGGACAGGACACCGATGTGTAACAAAACTCTCATGATTCAAACACATCCTCAATTGACAAAGGTCTTGACTTTGGCCAACAAACCAATGCCAATTTCGGATCTTGAGAAAGAATCATTCAACGGAAGGAAAATCGCTTAATATTGTTTGAGGGATTTTTCGCGTAATTGGCAACCAATTAATTTATCTTTGTTAGGTCTCATCATCATACACCCTTAAGCATGCTTCTAAAACATCATAAAGCGCGTAAAGTAAAGTAATAGTGATATGCGGAGGATGGATATATAAACAACTTGTTCCTAGAACAAATCACTCCCTTTCCTCTCCCCGCTAGCACTATTCTACTTCTACCCAATTACATAATACAATAAGAGAAACCTCATTTACATTGAGGGGAATTAGGTGAGAAGAGAATACATAGAGATAAAGAGATAAGGCTGGACACGCAGGTCCAATTTATAAATTCCAAATTTACAATAATTTCTAAAATTACCCTTCCCTTCTAATATCCATCCGATATACACTATTCATACAACACATCCACATTCATTCATTCATTCAAGGCATGTTATACAACCAATCAAATCCAATTAATTAGTCTTTAATTAGGTGACAATACAATGTTCAAACAATTGTTTGCATTTGCGCGAGTCCAACTCGTTTTGAGAATAAATACATATGGTATGAATTCACGAATTATATCGAACTACTCGTTAAATCCAATTTAAGTCGTATTCAATACTAATCCTATTATTTAATTCTAAATTAATATATACACTTTTATTGTGCTTTTATAACTTAGATTCCAAATCTAGTTCTATTGGGTCTCAAAGCCCAACTAACATCTAATGTCCGTTTAATTAAAGTCCGATGGGCTTTCTATTGATTTCATTAGGCTTGGGCCTTGGTCAATGTGGGTCAAACCCAATTTCCAAGCCCAATAAGGAATCACCCTCATTTGCCATAAAACCAATATCAAGCCCATAAGGCCCAATTAAACATAAAAGCCCATTTATTACATTTGGACTTAAATGGTGTGATTTAGGCCCATCTTGGATCCAATCCAAATGGTCCAAATCTACTTGGCCCAACCAAGCCCATTTATGACCAAATATAATAGTTTTAGGCCCAATTCCAATTTAAGCCCAATTAACTAAATTTTAAAATTCCAAATTTTATAACTTAATTAATTAAAGTGTATGTTCATGATTAATCCTTTAAATCAATATTCCCAAAATATCAAATTAATCTATTAATCATATTTTTATCTTAAATACATGTCCAACATTATTTAATCAAAAAATCAAGTCCCTAATCATCATCAAGCATTCGGCCAAGGTGATTAATATGGTTCCGATTTCGTTTTCAATCCAATCAAGTCACAAATGATCATCTCCATATTATTTCAAGTCATCCAATGTCTTAAAATTAAAAAATCATTAGTCCTCATGCTTGCATGTATTCGGCCAAGCCACTTTGGGGTTGGAAAAATTAATCCAATTTATTTTCCATGAAATTGATGATGTATAATCCATTTAACATACATCTAAGCATTTAATCAAGCAAACTCATCAAATCATGCTTCAAACAATTTTCCCCAAATAACATCCTAATATATTTGCATGCATTTTTAGGCTCAATGATACCATTGTTGGAAATCTAATAACCATGTCCCAAGATCAAAAACAAGCAAGATATATATAAGAATGAACTAGATTGAAGAAGTAATGGCGGAAACAATACTCACAAAAGCCAAATGTGGATGCTATGGATGAAGCAAAATTGCTCCTTTGTGCAGTGGGAATTCGGCCAAGCAGTAAAGAGAAGCTCCAAGCTTTAGTTGATCCTTCCAAGCTCTAAGATGAGTTTCCCATAACACCTTGTATGATCCCTTGATGGTGCTAGCCAAAGATGTGTTCTTTATGTTCCAAACAAAAACACAATTCTTCAAGCTTTTGCAACAAAAAACCTGAAAATGGAGAGCCAAGAAACTGTCACAGTTTCGGTAATAGAGAGGGAGAGAAGTATTGATTTTTGTCTCAAAAATCAATTTATATTTATGTTATAATTATATTAAATAATAATATAAATATAACACAAACCATGCAAAGACTTAGAGTGTCTAACACTCAATTTCCATGCATTATCTTTGAGTGCTTTGTACACTATCTTCATGCATTGCATCTTGATTAAAAAATACAAATAATGACAAGTGTCATGTGGGCCCCACACGTTTCCAAATGAAAGTGGGCCCACTTGCACTCACGCGTTCGGGTTCGATATTTCCGAAATATCGAGCTTACGTCGCGACGTTAATTAAATCGAATTTAAATAAATAATTGCGCCTAGCGAAATTATTATTTACGTCGCTAACGAATTAATTCTAAATTAATTCGTTTGCCCGAATTAAAATCTAATTTCAATTTCGCGTCGAAATCGAATTCCGTTTATTATATCGAATATAATAATTTTACGATTAATTCTAAATTAATCGTTCTCTCTCTTTATACAGTACTTTATCCAAGATAAAGTCTCTCCGTAATTAATCCAAGATTAATCGAGTTTGAATCATACGTCATCGGTGAATCTTCGGGAAGCGACCCAAGAGACCTCTAGATATGTTGGCAGTAAATCCGGTTGTCGAACTATTCGAACACGTACGTACCAAGTACTACGTTTTTACCGATTTACAAGACAGGTTAGCTTCTAGCAAAACGCCATGCCTACCCAATTCTCTAGAAATATTCTTACTGGAATATTAGATCTATAACAGGCGTAGTATACCGTAGTATAGTGTATATCGAACCAGTATCGGATGATCACATGCTAGGGCTGGGGCTGGATGGATAAGTGTCTGCCCCGTCCGAACACATATCGGATGTCAAGCAACCAGTCTCTTTGAATCGGATAATCCTGACCTAGTCATATTATCCCGATGGTTGCAACCATTATAGAGTACTAGTTCTGAATCCCTCGCGATCATCATCTCCATATGTCTGAAGTGATACTTCCATCTTGACATCACACCCAGTACACTACGATTCTCGATAAACCCAGAAGAGGTATACACAGAACTCGTTAAAGCCCTGGACCACCAAACCTAAATTTTACCGATTGTCGTAAGTACTAGCGATGCAAATCTCAGGTTAAGATCATATGCACCTACCCTGAAGCGGACTCCCATAGACACGCAGACATACTACCAATGGGACTCCGCGGGGTCTATCCAGAGCGAAGCTGTTTTCCGTACCATCGGTAAAACACAACCTCCTACCGCACTTGCATAAGTATCCAATACTTAAATATATGAGAACTATGCCGTTGTGCCCTCACAACATGCACAAGTGCAATACTAGTCTATTCCGCATTATCGATGTCCAATCTCGATAATACTACGACTAGGGATATTTAATGATTAAACCTTTATGGATTGATACTGTCTCATATCATCACAATCCGGAACTAATCATAGGGACTTTTACCATTTATATATCAAAGTAATTAAATTACAAAACGGTAAAAGGCAATTTCATTACTACATAGTTATTTTGTACAATAATACAATATCATTTACAAAATAGTGACGCTATGGGTCATTACTGTCTAACATATATAAATTATCTTCACAAACCTGACTTAATTGGATACTGCCTTATTGGTCGGGTTGACTTAATTAAATTGATTTTAACCTGACTACAATTGGATTACGCATTTATAGTCGGTTGGAATTAATAAAATCGACTTAATCAGGATACGCCTAATATGGTCGGTTGGTAATTATCATGCAAATTTTATATTTATACTAAGGGAGATTTCTAAATTAGGAAATAGTTAAAGGTAGATTAATCTCATTAATTATAATTATGGAAATTGTTAATTAAAATAATTAAAAGTTGATTCCGCCTTTAATGATTGGTTTATTTATGTACATAATGTGACACAGCTATAAGGTCAGTTTTATGGTGACAGATGATACCGCCTATATGGCTGGTTTATGGATAATAATAACACCGCTTTTATGGCTGGTTAAACTTAATGTGTGACAATGACAATTCCATATTATAATAATTTGAGATTTCTAAAAGTGGATCCCCTAACCCCAACATTTTTTATTTTTAATTTAGGGAAGTGTGAAACATAATATTAACAAGTTAATAATTCATTAATATATTTTAGGTAATACTTTAGTTTGTTTATTGAATCTTAAGCTTAATGCTTCTTGTTTCCTGATCACCAATAAGATTGATGTGGTAAACTTAAAATGAACTTGAAAAGGGGATTTTAGGTTTCAGCCTTAGATTCAATAGCCCATGATCTCCCTTGAGGATAGATAACCCTTTAATAGATTTCCTTACATGATAGACATATACCTATCTGGCGGGGGTAGCCATAATTGGAACTTAATCCTAAAGAATTCAGGAAACTTGGTTAACATAGACATATGATTAATTAGGTTATTTGGGTATTTGCATTTGACCATCGACAAAAGGATTTTGCATATTTCCGTGTTCCAGGTTAGCAAACTGATTTATTACACATATATAAGAGAATCAATTAATCATTAGAATAATATTGTGTGGAATCACAACCCTAGATGTTTGTGTCTTTTGTTTATTTTCCTTAGTATTTTCTTTTGTATTTTTCTTTATTTAGTTATTTAGCAAATCCACATTCAACCAACCAATCAAGCAATCATTCCCTTCTCCCTTTAATTAGATACTTGTAAATAAATAGTATCAATTATTAATAACAACAGTAGAAATTAAGTCATCGTGGGATCGATATTTTTATACTACTTGAGTGATACATGCGCTTGCGTTATACATGTGTGATCACACCGATCAAGTTTTTGGCACTATTTCCGGGGACTTATTTTTCTTGAGTTATTAATTTTGAAGCTATCTAATTTACTTGTTTCTAATTTTCTATATTTTTATCTGTAATTTTTATTTCTTTCTTTTATTTTCAGGTGGTTGAAAATGGATCTTAGTTGGGTGATAAAAGAATTATGATTTTTACGAGGTGAAGATACATCCCAAATCAGAGAGCAACAATCCGATTTTCTGAGGCCTGTTGTCCTGCCCAACAACTATCACTGGATGCCAGAACCAAGCAATACTATATTTTCTCAATGGAACGCAATGGGAAGATGTGAAATATGCGATGGTAACCACCTGAGCAATCAATGCATATACCTTTCAGGGTGGCAGAATTATCAGAATCATTCAAGGTACGAAGAACCAATATATTTCACTGAACCACATTTTCCATCTTATCCACCATCCATCTACCATCTTCATCAAGAACCAGAACCATCAGAGGAAGATCAGTTGATTGACATGCTCAGAGATTGGCTCGAGGAACGGGAAGCTCAATTTGATGCACAATTTCAGAGTCAAGGAGCATCCATATAGAGGATGACAGATCAAATTAGACAATTAACAGACAACCTGAATTACATATCTCACGGAGCAAATTCAAAAATACTGATGAAGCCTTCGAGTATCCAGAGTTTCATCATGACACCTTAACAGAGGATGAGGGTGAGCAGTACCAAGAATCATAGGTATCAGTTCAGGAGCCCGAACCAACAAAGTCTCAATTTGATTTTTATTATTCATCGGACTCTGACGAAGATCCAGAAGTAGAACTATTTGTACCAACTGCACCAAGAAGTGAGGATGAAACTTCCATCCTCAAAATGAAGATCTTGGAGCATGCTTTTCACTAATGTTTGAAGAAGAGCTACCCGAACCATTCATATCAACCACAGAGGACGAAGACCTAAAATCAGACATATCTTTACATCCTCAGGTTGACACTTATGGAGCATGCATTTCATAGATGACAGATGAAGACCTGAACGAGGAAATTTTAAAATACATTTGTAAAGAAAATGTGGAGCAAGATGTACAAATGGAGGAGCAAATGTCTGACCATTTTGATGATTTCATGCATTCAGGAAAAACATAACTGTTTTGGGAAGTACAAATCAAAGATATCACCCAGAAGCTTGACAGAATGGAACTCCCATTCCAAGTCAAGCACCATATGAGACCTCATGATTTTCTTTCTTTCTTTTCAGGAACCATTGGAGCGACAAAGTTTAAAAAGGTGGCACAAGCACTTAATGAGATAAAATTCTTTTTGCCACTTTACCGATGGAAGAGACCCTTCAAAAGAAACGCTCACAGGATTATCTTTAATCGGACATCCAAAACCACGCTGAAACCTCATTGATAGATGGATTTCAGTAACGTCTGGCTGAAGATGAAAAATTTAGCGCTAGCAGGGAGGCCATGCAATTTTTGTAATTTCTACTTTCATATTTTATGTATACACGTTGTAGAGTTTTTAATTTTGTGTGATATTTTCAGGGAAAGGCACAAACAGAGCATTTAAGGCAGAGTAAGATAAGAGGAATGATGTTTGGCAATCACTAAGATGAGAGCTAATTCATAAGTGATGGCTGAGTAAGGAATGGATTCTTGAGATGCATCATAATGAATTTATATACCAAACGAGTGGCGTATTGTGTACACAATTCTGTTGCCTTAATAATTGCTTTTATTTTCTTTTCTGTTGTAATTATCTTTATTTTCGTCGACATGATCCAGTCTTTTTGACCTTTCACCATTTCTTTTATTGTTTAGCTAATAATCGTCATTTGGAAGATACTAGTGCTATTATTACTCACCCTTTTTAGGTGCTATAAATTCAACTCTTCATTGCAATTTTGAAGGCATCCGATTTGAGAAAGAAATACATAAAAAAATGGAAGCTACTTCAAGAAGATGAGTTGTAAACATTTGTGTGTTTTGCGGTACTAGTGCTGGTTCTAAACCATAATTTATAGCGGCAGCGCATGAATTGGGTCGAGTTATAGCTAAAAGAAACATGCATCTAGTATATGGTGGTGGCAATCTTGGACTAATGAGGATTGTTTCAATGGCTGTACAGGAAGGAGGTAGTCAAGTTCTGGGAATCATCCCAAAACCTTTGGCAGAGGAAAATCTTATAGGACCATCAAACGGAGAGGAACTTATCATGCCAGGTATGTCAGAGCGACTGGTGGAAATGATCCGTATTGATTCTTTTATTGTTTTGCCAGGTGGCTTGGGCACGATGCATGAAATTTTTACAGTTATATCTTGGGCGAACTTGAACATACACCAGAAACCAATTGGACTTTTTAACTCTGATGGATTTTATGATTTTCTTTGTGTGTTTCTTGATGATGCTCGGAGAAATGGATTCGTGTCAAAACCTGTAAAGAAATCCTCTTCACTGCCAGAACTGCCCATGATTTAATTGACCAAATTTTAGCCTTTGAACCAAAAATTGATCATATCCTTTCCAAGATTCATTGGTCTGATAATGATCGTTGTAAGAAGCGTTGGATAAATCTGGATCTTAACCTTTAATTTTAGATTTAGAATTTCAGCTAACCATGTACTATTTTTTAAACTCTTCTTCTACTTTTTAAGACATTGGGGACAATGTCACATTTAGGTTTGGGTGGAGGGGAATAGTTGGACTAGTATCTTGTTTTTATTGTGTTTTTTTTTTTGATTTTTAGTCAAAAATTTTCAAAAAAATTCAAAAAAACTTAAAAAATTATTAAAAAATAAAAAATAATTTATTTTTGTGTTTTTAATTTGACTAACCAGGTGAAATTGGTGTGAGATAGCTGTGTAAGGAATTTTCACTCCTGTGACGTATCTCAACCTATTTCGTAACAAGTTAAATGTTTGTTTATTTCCTTTTGAATTATTTAATTGGTGAATTCTCCATAAAACTGACTAAAATGGATCTTCATATGCTCAGTTGACAGGTATTATCAACATACAAGGTAACATCCGGACATGAGTTGTAATTGAAAAGTTTGTAATATTCAGTGCTCTAGTTTAATTGGAGGAAGCATATAAAAAGCGATGGAATAGAAAAAAAATTCAGAAAAATATTCCATTGTTAAAAAAGGTGTGAAGTCTGATATAACTTTAGGACAAAAATATTACTCTTTTTTCAACTACACTTATGAATAATGTGGGCACAATGATTTGATTAATACTTTGTTGGTTGTGTATATAGAGAATGGTAAAAAATTAATAATCGGAGAATCTACTTATTTGGTAATTTAGAAAGAAAGAAAATAACTACTAACTGGGATAATAAGTCTCAGATGTTTAATCACTAACTTGTTTATTCTCTTTTCTCCTGTCTTTTTTCTTTTGTGTGCATTAGATTGACATTTGTGGGTATCGTCGCTGTAATCCCTCACAAGACTACAACTCGTCCACTAGGGAAACCTAGGGGTTTAAAGGCTTGTTGAATACGCTAAATGCAACCGTGATCCCTATGAAAGTGGCTTAGTTTAATTTTATTGTAAAGATGCTTATGTTATTTTATTTTATTGTTTTACTCGAGGACTAGCAAAATGTTAGGTTTGAGGGTGTGATAAGTGGTAAATATATAACTATTTCTCACTCTTTTGACTTAATATTTTGAATAGTTTTCTTGGGTTTTGTGAATGTTTTTATGTGTTTTGTGCTACTTTGCAGATAAATAAGTTTTCAGGACACACTGGAACCAAATCAGGGCCAAAATAGTGAAAAACGGACAAGAAGGGAAAAATAGTCATTTGGGCATCGCGACGCGCATCACCTATGCGTCACGACCGCTAAAATATTTTGGACACGTGTCAAAGTCTGCTATCATGCGTTCTTGCTAACATACGCCTACCACATGTCAACATCACATCAAATCTGCTAACGTACGCCGGCCACATGTTACCATCATATGCTGCCGACACTCATCATTGAAAACACATCATTGCTTGTGTCATGCTGATGTCAGCATCACGACGTGCACACCCTTACGTGTCACGATGCCGACACAATAATTCTGCAAACAGTCATGTGTCATCATCTCCGCGAAGCCCGTGCCACTCGTCCAAAATCAACGACGCGTGGGACCAATTGAAGCCTATAAATTCAACTAAATTTCATTTACAAATTCATACCTTCCTAGAGTACCTAATAGGGGACTAATGATTGTATCTTATTTGTTTAAGTTTTTGTAATTTAAATTAAGCATTTTTATTTATTTACTTTCAGTACTTTTAATTATGCACTATATTTTCAATATTAGTTTTGTTTTATTTAATATTTATTTCTTTTATGTTCAGTAGTTAATTTACTGCTGGGGAAGGGTGAAACTTTTTACTGTTATAATTTAGATTAATCTCCCTCAATTATAATATATAAATTATCTTAAAATCTGACTTATTTGGACACCGTCTTATTGGTAGGTTGGACTCAATTAAATTGATTTTAACCTGACTAAATTGGATATTGCCTTTATGGTTGGTTGGAATTAATTAAATCTGACTTAATTAGGATACCGCCTATATGGTTGGTTGGTAATTATCATGCAAATTTATATATTATAATAAGAGAGATTTCTAAATTAGAAATAGTAAAGGTAGATTAATCTCACTTAATTTATAATATGGAAATTGTAATTTAATAATTAAAAGTTAATTCCGCCGTAAAGGTTGGTTTTATTTATGTAATATAATGTGACACAGCTTATAAGGTCAGTCTTTAGGTGACAGATGATTACCGCCTATATGGCTGGTTTATGGATAAATAATAACACCACTTTTATGGCTGGTTCAACTTAATTTTGTAACAATGACAATTTTCATATTATAATAATTTGAGATTTCTAAAAGTGGATCCCTTAACCCCCAGCATTTTATTTTTATTCTAGGGAAGTGATGAAACACAATATTAACAAGCTTAATAATTGACTTAATTATATTTTGGGTAATACTTTAGTTTATTTATTCAATCTTAAGCTTAATGCTTCTTGTTTCCTGATCACCAATAAGATTGATGTGGTAAACTTAAAATGAACTTGTAAAAGGGATTTTAGTTTTCAGCCTTATATTTAATAGCCCACGATCTTCCTTGAGGATAGATAACCCTTTAATAGATTTCCTTACATGATAGACATATACTTGTCGGGCAGGGGTAGCCACAATTGGAACTTAATCCTAATGAATTCAGGTAACTTGGTTAACATAGACATATGGTTAATTAGGTTATTTGGGTATTCGCATCTGACCATCGACATAGGCTTTTGCATATTTCCGTGTTCCAGGTTAGCAAACTGATTTATTACACATATATAAGAGAATCAATTCATCATTAGAATAATATTGTGTGGAATCACAACCCTAGATGTTTGTTTCTTTTGTTTATTTTCCTTAGTATTTTCTTTTGTATTTTTCTTTATTTAGTTATTTAGCAAATCCACATTCAACCAATCAATCAAACAATCATTCATTCTCCCTTTAATTAGATACCTATAAATAAACAATATCAATTGTTAATAACAACAGTAGAAATTAAGTCCTCGTGGGATTGATATTTTTATACTACTTGAGCGATATGTGCCCTTGTGTTATACGTGTGTGATCATGCCGATCACCCGCGATGCCTAACTTTTTGGCACTGCGGTGCCTCCAGCGTACCATACAAAAAACTAGAGGTTTTGACGCTACGACACCAATTTGCCAGCGCCGCGGCGCCCCGCAGTGACCTTGAACAGTAATTTTAGCATTTTTTGATGCACAAGGACCCCAAAGCTCTATTATAAATACATAACTTCGTCTAAAACTAAAATTAGAGGCTAATACACAACACAAAATACAAAACACATAATTTTAGAGAGATCCAAGGAGGAGGATTGAATAGCGACAAGAGGAGACGATGGCGGTGACGTCCGAAGAGGAAGAGATTCAGTTCGGGTTAAATCTTCTAGTTTCTTTCTTAGAACTCTAACGATTTGCTTTAGATTCATGACATGTTTTTATCTTTAGTCATGAACTAACTCATTAATTCCGGAGAATGATGTAACTGATGCTTGAACCTTGTATTGTGTGCTAATATTGTTATGAAGTTATATTTAAGTTTATTTATATTCTTTTGAGTTTAATGCTTCTTGTTTGCTGGACACAAATTAAGATGATGAATGTTTAGAATCTAGATGATGAATGTTTAGAATCTATCACTCAGAAGAGGGGATTTTGAATAAGATCAAAGAATATGACCTAGGATTTTATAGAATTCGAGAGAATCTATAGTTCCTTTGAAGTCGTTAACATAGAGTCACAAGATGTAATGAGTTGTTAATTACTAGATTTTTACAGGGATATCGAAATCTATAGTTGATACTATTTTCACTGTTACTCGAGAGAGAGAATTAATACTTAAGGATTCTTGACTTATAAACAATACAACTAAACAAGTTAATTGGCATGACAAATACATAGGGGATAGCTAGGTGATATCAGACTCTAGAATCTCTATCATATTTGTTCCTCATATCTATATATTTTTATATATTATTTATCTAGTTAAATCTTTATTATTTGTTTTCTAAATAAACTTTGGATTATCAATTGTAGTATTTAGTGCGAGTTAACGCAATCCCTGTGGGTTCGACACTCTACACTCATCTTTATTAAAACTTGACACCGTATACTTGCGGTACAATTTAAAATATCACAACATTGAGGTACAAGCCATAAGGAAAAAACTGAACGCCAGAGACGATTGTCTGGCCAAAAAGGCAGCAACAGAGGAGCATCAAAGGGAAAGCCGAGTATCCATTCCCGAGATTAGAAAAGTAAGAATATCAGGCCTTGTATAGTGGAACCCCCAATGTTAGGTCCAAAGCCATTATACTCAACTTCGGTAGGACTTGGCAGGTCAGAGCCCAAAAAGTTAGAACCAGATAATGTGCTGATGATCGAGGGATGCTCTAACAGTTGGGTGGACTAAATCATAGACTATTTAGAAAACGGGAAGCAACCCTAGGGCAAGAGAAAAACCTGAAAGATTAGACTAAAGGCTATCAGATATGCAGTAATGGAAGAGGAACTGTTCACGAGTATATGCTAAAACTATTGTATGCGGGGGCATATGGAAATCATACAGGCGGCATAAGCTTAGCACAATGGATCCTCACTGTCAGATATTACTGGCCATACCCGATGGAGAGTGTAAAAAACCTTGTACGAAGGTGCGAAATGTGTCAGAAACATACTCCCACACTACACCAATCCTCTGAAATGTTGAATTCTATAGTAAGCCTCTCGCCATTTGTGCGCTGGGGTTTGAACATCATTGGGAAGCTTCCAGTAGCAAAAGTGGGGAATTGCTTTGATCTGGTGGCCAATGATTAGTTTACTAACTAGGTGAAAGGTGAGCCATACACCAAGGTCACCCAGAACAACGTAATTGCTTTAATCTAGACGTATATAATTTATAGGTTTGGCATTCTCAGAGCCCTGACGATGGATAACGACACTCAGTTCACAACCCCAGAGTCACTGACTTTTATGAACAATATGAGATTGGAGTCCATTTCTCACCAGTGTACTACCCACAAGCTAACGGTATGACAAATACTACAAATAAGGTGATTGTTAACAACCTTAAGAGAAACTTGGATGACAAGATTACAAATGGCTGGAGGAGTTACCTAATGTTCTCTAGGCACAAAACACTATATGAAAAGAGGCAACTGGAGAAACGTCATTCGCTCTGGTGTATGGTTCAGAGGCTGGTGTAGATATTATTTTTTTTACACATAGCCCGATGATGTGTATCCACAGCGACACCCTTTGAAAATTGGGAAATTGTAAGGATGAACACCACGAAAGAACATAACTCCAGGATATATAGCAAAAAGCCAGCCGGACATCACCTATGTCCGGCCCACCTTCCCTCTAGGTAGAACATCTGACCGGACAAAACAAAGATGTTAGTGAACACGTAGATTATCAGTTACTAAAGTTAAAGTACCTGATTATCTCTGATCGGACATACAATTCAAATTTAATAGCCAACAGAACATATTTTAAATGGTCAACGCAAGTGCAAATTACCCAAAGCTAAAGTCACAAAATGATAAACGTCCGGCCGGACATATATTTCAAATTATACGTTTGGCCAAACATGCGACGAGCGTTACACACTATAGTAATCCAGTAACGTCAGACAGATAGGGGGTTAGGTGGAATCAATCTGATAGAAGCCCTAAAATTCTAAAAACCCTTAAGAGAGAAAGAAGGAACATGAGACACAAAACTTTGGAGTTCCATATCTCCTGGTGCGAGCCCAGCAGCAACCAAACAATTAGAGGTTTTTTTATCCCACTACATATGCATAAAGGTACGCCATAAGGGCACCATTTTTAATATTTCTACATTTTGGAGTTTTTGATTAACATAGTATCTCCGCCAGGACGTACAAAACGTCCGGCTGGACATGCATATGTCGTAGTTGGTGCTTGAAACGCCAATCCGAATAAAGTATTGTACATTATATTTTATTATTTACTAATGAATTAACTACATTTTCATCTCAAACCTCATTAATGGTAATGTCATTATGCATATAAGATTGATATATAAAAATGCTAAGAATGACATTGACCTTAGAATAGTCATGTAGTAATACTGGACATTGGGCGGTCCGACATTGGAAAAGAGGCAACTGGAGAAACGTCATTCCCTATGGTGTATGGTTCAAAGGCTGGTGTAGACACTATTTTTTTTTTTTACAGATAGCCTGATTATGTGTCTCCATAAAATTGGGAAATTATAAGGATGAACGCCAGGAAAGAAAAGAACTCTAGGATATATAGCCAAAAGCCAGCCGAACATCACCTATGTCTGGCCTATCTTCACTCTAGGCACAACATCCAGTCGGAAAAAATATAGATGTTAGTTAACACGCAGATTGTCAGTTACTAAAGTTAACGAACTTGATTATCTCTGATCAGACCTACAATTCAAATTTAATAGCCGGCCGAAAATGTTTTAAATGGTCAACGCAAGTGCAAATTACCAACAAGTAAAGTCACAAACTGATAAATGTCTGGTCGGACATACATTTCAATTTATACATTTGGCCAGATATGCGTCGAGCGTTACACACTCCAGTAATCCAGTAACGTCAGACATAGAGGAGGCTAGGTAGAATCAATTTGAAAGAAACCCTAAAATTCTAAGAACCCTTAAGAGAGAAAGAGGAAGCGTGAGGCACAAAACTTTGGAGTTCCATATCTCCTGGTGCGAGCCCAGTAGCAACCCAAATAACAAAGGTGTTTTTTTCCCACTGCATATAGATAAAGGTACGCACTAAGGGCACCATTCTTAATATTTCTACATTTTGGAATTTTAGATTAACACAGTATCTCTGCTCGAACATATATAATTTCCGATCGAACATGCATATGTTGGAGTTGGTGCTTGGATCGTCAATCCGAATAATGTATTGTACATTATATTTTATTATTTACTAATAAAATAACTAGATTTTCATTTTAAACCTTATTAATGGTAACATCATTATGCATATTAGATTGATATATATAAATATGCTAAGAATGACATCGACCTTAGAATAGACATGTCGTAATACTAGACCCTGTGTGGTCCAACATTGGGATAGTATTACTATTATAAACTATTATTAAAGTAAATATTCATAGTCGTTGGCTTTGAAATACGGTCGAATTCCTATAATCTAGGAGACTAACACATATCGTATATTGGAATTGGAGTTCCAATGGTTAACCCAATGTACCATGAGCAGAGGAAGCTCATATAGAGATGTGGGTATTCATTGGAGCGATTACTGAATGACTCACATGTGATTCCTCATAGTTGGAAGTATACACCACCTTCAATAGGAATCTCCTCGAGTTGAGTAACATATGTGATCCTTTGACTATAGGATAACATTTATTTTGTTTGTGATTCTCCAAAGTTTGATGCCATATATGTCAGCGACCTTTCATGGTCTGACTACTAGATGTTCGTTGGGTGTGGACCAATGCACTCGTTAATCAAGTGCATATCATGATAGGATTCGTCGGCCCGTATGTGTCACAGAATGGTTTTAGGTATCCATGTGAGTTAGTCACGAATATTAAGATTTTGGCCAAAGCCGATCACCTAGGGTGGATTGCATGTATAAGAAATGGTGTTCTGATTAGTTGTAAATAATTGTGGACATGTCGACATTAGATGTGCGCCTTGGAAACTTAAAGGTGTAATCTTTGTTTCATAAGCACAACTCGGATAGCCTATGACCGATGTATTGTTAAACATATATAATGATCTCGAATTTTATAATTCAAAAAGATCGTTTGTGTTCTTCGCGAATTTGGAGGTGGCCGAATTACATATAAATAAGCTAGGCTTATATGACGAACATATCTAGACTTAGAAAGTCCCACAATATGAATTGTACTCGTTGAGCACTTGGGATAACTGATAATTTTCGATAATAAATAATATTTGATATTATAATTATCAACTAAAATAATTAAGTGTTATTGGATAACATTAATTATTTACTTTGATGCAATTGAATTAATTGGATTAATCCAAAATCACACAAAGGCTTTGTTGTAATTTCATAAATATCTCTACCATTGAAGGATATTTTGGTAATTGCATGTTATGATGTATGCCCTAGAGCTTCATGTAATGTAAATCGAATTTATATGTTATGAAATAATAAGATACATTATTCATTTATCAAAGTGTTTTTTTAATATTGCATATTGTAAATTATCTTGTTTACCATTGATTACTCATGTGCCTTCAGACTTAGTGTATGAGTGTCATACATAAGAGGATTTAAGTCTGAGGTTAGTAATCTAAAATAGTCCATAGAGAGCAAATCAAAGCAGGTACTTTGTTTACGGTTTATCTATAGCTGCGGTCTATTTGATAATTATATAACGAACTTGATTCAGGATCATCTATGTGGTGACATGAAAAATAGAGGCACCTAATATGATATGATCATATAGGACTGGAATGAGATAGAAATGAGTTTCTTATAATATCCGTTAAATAAAGAAATTCATTTCAATCTACTAAATGTTCATATATAGATTGATCTGAATCCTGAATGTACTACGAACTTTTACATGGCTGATAATGTCCTTTGATTTACAAAGGTGAGGTTGATGTAGCAATCCTGACCAATAGGTACGTACTTTGGGGACATGGTTTTGGTGTGCAGCTGGGAACATTTTACATACATAGCTGGGGAGTTCACTCATTCTTGCGATAAGTAGATGAGTATATTCCTTAAGGGTTGATTCGGTACTTGAATGATTAGAGAACTTAAGTCTTTCTATTACGAATATAAATATTAACATTCATAATGGTTATGAATAAATCATTCATTAGAGAATCAATGGTACTTAAGGTAAAATTAATTAGAAGGGTATAACAGACATTATGACCCGACTTTAATTATGAGACACTCGTGAAGGGCCTATCTGTATGTAATGACTATATCGATGGACACCGACGTAGTTCTGCTTATATTATCTATCTACGACAAAGAGATAGCAGCTTCGAGATTTTAGTGGAATAACCCGATGTTAATAATTTGTAATATTTAATTAAGAGTTTAATTAAATTTTCTGGATTTGGTCCCCATTTGGAAACCCACTTTGGTTGGAAAGGAAGTTACATATTTTAAATGGTAATAACTTATTTTATTTTGTAACATTCATTTGCTATGATGATGAAATTTTTATTCAAAACAATAGGGCTGGCCGAATATTTACAAGGGAAAAGGGAAGGGTTTTGGTTTTATTTAGGAAATAAAAAACCCTAAGTATAAAAAGAAAATAAGATATTCTTTTTTGCCAATCGAAACTATTCTTGTTGGACAGTTATGACCCATAGCGTCACTATTTGTACATATCATGGTGTTGTTGTACAGATTAACTATGTGACAAAGGAAATTACTCTCTTATCATTTGTGATTAGATCACCAAGATGTATAAATGTTAGGAGGTCCTTATGATTAATTCATGGATTGAGATGATATGAGACAATATCAATCCATGAAGGTTTAATCATTAAATATCCCTAGTCAGAGTGTTATCGAGATTGGACATCGATAATGCGAAAAAGACTAGTATTACACTTGTGTGCGTTGTGAGGGTATAATGGCATAGTTCTCATATATTTGGGTATAGGATACTCATGCATGTGTAGTAGGAGGTTGTGTTTTACCGATGGTACGGAAAACAGCTTCGCTCTGGATAGACCCCTCGTAATTCCATTGGTAGTATGACTATGTGTCTATTGAAGTACGAATCAGGGTAGATGTATTTGGTCTTAACCTGAGACTTGCACCGCTAATGCTTGCGACAATCAATATACTTTGTTTTTGGTCGTCCAGGGCTTTACCAGGTTCTATGTACGCCTCTGCTGGGTATATTGAGAATCGTAGTGTATTGGGTGTGATGTCAAGACGGAAGTATCACTCCAGTCATAGTGGAGATGATGAACGCGTAGGATAAGGAACTGGTTCTCTTATGTACTGCAGTCATCGGGATAAAATGACTAGGTCATGTTTATCCGATTATATAGACTAGTTACCAGAGATCTGATATGTGTTTCGTACGGGGCAAACACATTCCAACCCCAGGCCTTGCACGTCACATCCGATACTGGATCGAAATACGCAATAGTACGTACACTACGCCTGATATATATCACATATTCCTGTAAGGATATTTCTAGAGAATTGAGTAGGCATGGCGCTTTGCTAGAAGCTAACCTTGTCTTGTAAATCGGTACAAACGTAGTACTATGTACTTACGTGTTCGGATAGTCCGACGACCGGATTTACTACCATCATATCTGGGGATCTCATGGGTCGCTTCCCGAAGATTCACCGATGACGTATGACTCGCACTTAATTAATCTCGGATTAATTAGATGAGAGAGAAAATTAATCTGGGATTAATTACGAAGATATTTTATCTGGGAAAACATATCAATTAAAGAGAGAAAATGATTAATTTGGAATTAATCAATAAAATAATATATTCGATATATTATACGAAATTGGATTTCGACGCGGAATTAAATTTAGAATTTAATTCGGGCGAATGAGTTAATTTAGAATTAATTCGTTAGCGACGTGAATAGTAATTTTGCTAGGCAAAGTTATTTAATTAAATTAGATTTAATTTCGTCGCAACGGAAAATTCGTTAATTTGGAATTAGCGAACACGAGCCCGGGAGTGTTTGCGGGCGCACTCGCATTGCGAATCTAAAGTGCGGCCCACAAGTCACATCAAGCGTCAAATCACTAGTCAATCAATTGATGTGACAACTTGTCACTTTGAGTGATGTGAATAGTAGATAGGAGTTTTTGGAAAAGCTTTTTGAAAGCTTGAAAGACATTTAGCATTATTTTAATATAATGGCATTTGACTTTTGATTTGTGCATTAGATATACAAAACAAATAACACAACTCACATTCACTCTCTCTCTCCCCACAAGTTTCGGCCAAAAGGCCTTCTTCTCATTCTCTCCCAATTCGGCCTAGGGCCAATTTCCTTCACAAATTCATGGCTTGGCTGAGACATTGAAGAAGAAAAGGGGAAATTTTGTTGGACAGTTATGACCCATAGAGTCACTATTTGTACAGATCATGGTGTTGTTGTACAAATTAACAATGTGACAAAGGAAATTACTCTATTATCATTTGTGATTAGATCACCAAGATGTATAAATGATTGAAGGTCCTTATGATTAGTTCCTGGATTGAGATGATATGAGACATTATCAATCCAAGTGTAGTAGGAGGTTGTGTTTTACCGATGGTACGGAAAATAGCTTCGCTCTGGATAGACCCCTCGGAATTCCATTGGTAGTATTACTATGTGTCTATGGAAGTCCGAATCAGGGTAGGTGTATTTGGTCTTAACCTGAGACTTGCACCGCTAATACTTGCGACAATCAATGTATTTTGGTTTTGGTCGTCCAGGGCTTTAACAGGTTCTGTGTACGCCTCTTCTGGGTATATTGAGAATCGTAGTGTATTGGGTGTGATATTGAGATGGAAGTATCACTCCAGTAATAGTGGAGATGATGATCACGTAGGATACGGAACTGGTTCTCTTATATGCTGCAGCTATTGGGATATTATGACTAGGTCATGTTTATCCGATTATAGAGACTAGTTACCAGAGATCCGATATGTGCTTCGTACGGGGCAGACACAATTCCAGCCCCAGGCCTAGCACGTGACATCCGATACTGGATCGAGATACGCAATACTACGTATACTACGCCTAATATATATCACATATTCCTGTAAAGATATTTCTGGAGAATTGGGTAGGCATGGCGCTTTGCTAGAAGTCAACCTTGTCTTGTAAATCGGTACAAACGTAGTACTAGGTACTTACGTGTTCGGATAGTCCGACGACCGGATTTACTGCCAACATATCTGGGGATCTCATGGGTTGCTTCCCGAAGATTCACCGATGATGTATGACTCGCACTTTAATTAATCTGGGATTAATTAGATGAGAGAGAAAATTAATATAGGATTAATTGCAGAGATATTTTATCTGAGATAAAATATTATTTAAAGAGAGAAAATGATTAATTTGGAATTAATCGATAAAATAATATATTCGATATATTATACGAAATTGGATTTCGACGCGGAATTGAATTAGATTTTAATTCGGGCGAACGAGTTAATTTAGAATTAATTCGTTAGTGATGTGAATAGTAATTTTGCTAGGCATAATTATTTAATTACGACGCAATGGAAAATTCGTTAATTTGGAATTAGCGAACCCGAGCCCGGTAGTGTTTGCGGACACACTCGTAAATTTGATTGATGTGATGTCTAGTCACTTTCAGTGATTGACAATATGTCACTTGTGATTGATGTGAGTTGGTGGATGGCATTAAATGCCTTTTGGCTCCAAAATTTGGTTAACCTTTTTGAAAGGCTAATACCAAATTTTGGTATATAAATTTTTTGGATTTTAGAAATCAAATAATCAACAAAACACTCTCTCTCTCTTCATCTTTCTCTCACGGCCTAGGGCCTTATTTTCTTCTTCCTTTTTGGCACAATGCCGAGGACAATGAGAAGCAATATGAAGTTTTGCGGCAAAATTTCAAAGGTGCTAGCACACTTCCAGAGTCTTGCGAAGGTG
Source organism: Zanthoxylum bungeanum (assembly GCA_019454045.1). Taxonomy (NCBI): domain Eukaryota; kingdom Viridiplantae; phylum Streptophyta; class Magnoliopsida; order Sapindales; family Rutaceae; genus Zanthoxylum; species Zanthoxylum bungeanum. Next base: position 14,850 of record SKCR01045959.1, on the reverse strand, counting down.
ATAGGGAACCGCACTTGTGAGCATGGAATCGCACAAAGCTTGGAGCTTGGAGGGATCACCATTGCCGAATTCTTGGAGGACAAAAACTGCACAAAACCATGAGCTCAAGGAGGGCACAAAAGCTTTTGTTCTTCGACGCATCGCCTCAACCGATCGATGTAAGTATTCCGCAACTTCTTCGTGTATTCACATGTATGTTTCATCGCTTTTATTTGATCCTTGGGACCGTAGAAACTCCAACAATGGTATCAGAGCAAGTTAAAGCATGGAACTTGAATTTAGGGTTAAAATTGGGTAAATTGATTTTGAGTATGATTTGATGAAACTGTTTGATTAAGTATGCTTAAATGATGTTTAATTCAAGTTGCATTGGATTAATTTCATGAAAAATGGATTGGATCAATTTTTCCCCTTTTGGTTGGCTTGGCCGAATACCACATGCCCTAAATGTCTTGGTATTTTTTGTGTTTTTGATCATTGGATGAGTTGGAAAATAATTGGGTAATGTTGAATCAGATTTAATTGGATTGAATTCGAATCGGACATAAATATACCCTAATTTCCGAGACTATAAGCATGTGAAATGGGTTTGATTTTTGATTCAATTGTGTTGGACACTAATTGATGATAATGAGCATGATTAATTAGGCTAATTGATGTTTTGGAAATATTGATTTGGGTAATTAATGATTGCAATACACTTTGGTTAATTAGATTATAAAATCTGGAATTTTGATAATTTAATTAATGGGCTTATTTTTGGAATTGGGCCTAAAAGGTTGTAATTGGGCTAATTGGGTTTGGTTGTACCAAGATGGGTTTAGGAAAATTGGATGGGTCCAATTGGGCCCAAAACCACATCCATAAAGTGCAATTATGACTAATGGACCTTTAATATTTAATTGGGCCTAATGGGCCTAAATTGGTTTCTAGGCATATAAGGGTGATTCCTTTAAATGGGCTTTAGTCTTTGGGTTTGACCCAAGTTGACTAAGAGTCTATGCCTTAAGAAATTAATTAAAAGCCCATTGGACTTTACTTAAATTAACATTAGATGTTAATCGGGCTTTGAGACCCGTAACGATTAGATTTGGAATCTAAGTCGTAAAGGTTCGTTAATAAAGTGTAATATTTAATTTGGAATTAAATAGTGAATTAGTATTAATTACATATTAAATTGGATTTAATGTTGTAGTTTAATTTAATTCAAGAATTCGTACTTTGAGTACTTATTCGCAATACGAGTTTGACTCGCGCAAAATCAAATCGTTGTTTGAACATTGGATGGTCATTAATTAGCAGATTAATTAATTGGATTAGATTGATTGATACATGCTTGTGTGAATACATGGTTGTCGATGCATGAATAATGTATTAGATAGATATTAGATGGGTGGGACAATTTTGGAATTGTTGTAATGAATTTAGAATTTATTAATTGGACCTGCGTGTCCAGCCTATTACCTCTTTGACTCTGTATATTTCTCTTCTCACCTATTCCCCTCAATGTAAATGAGGTTTCTTTAGAAGTGTTATGTAACGGGTAGAAGATATATTTGTGCTAGCGGGAGAGAGGAAATTGAGAGATTTGATCTAAGATCAATGTGTTAAGTATCCATCCGCATATAATTTTATTTATTTTACGCGCCTTATTATGTGTTTAGAATGCATTTTTAAGGGTGTATGATAATGAGACCTTAACAAAGATAATAAATTGGTTGCCAATTTACACGCGAAAAAACCCTCACAACATATTAAGCGTTTTTCCTTCCATTGAGTGATTCTTACTCAAGATCCAAGACTGGCATTGGTTTGTTGGCTAAAGTCAAGATCTTTGTCCATCGAGGATGTGTTTGAATCATGAAGGCTTTGTTCCATATTGGTGTCTTGTCCAAGTTGTGATTTGTTGGCCAAAGTCAGGATCACTTATTGTCCATCGACATTGATTACGAAGCTTTCCATGGTCAATGGGTTCCGCTTAACTGGGATCACTAAGTCTGTTGTTCCAAAGCCAAGGCTTAGTTGATTCAGAGGAAAAATGTTAGGAAATATATTGGATATATTGGCATATATAAGATATATATTTCGGACTTGGATGTCCACCTACTAGATCTAAGAATTGGATGAGATCCAATTGATCTTAGAGATCTACCTAGTTAATTATCATACAATTTGTTGGCCAATGTCAAGATTGTGTGTTATTTAACGGGATCCTAGCCTACTAGGAAACAAGGTTTCCCGAGTTCTGAAAAGAGGGTTAGAGGCTCGCCGAAAAATAGTGGGAGGCAAGTATTAAATTTGCAATATTCGTTTAGTAACTTGCCATACGCGCTCATATCAAATATTATGTCAAATAAATTATTTATTAGTTGGACTAATAATTAATGTTGTTTTAATAAATAGTTGGACTGTATTCAAACTATTTCGATTAAAGTTGATTTTATAATTGGATTATAGTAATCAATATAATTGAATTTAATTAAATTATAGTTGATTATATAGTTAGACTATAGTAATCATTATAATAAATAAGTACCTTAAATCGTTTATTAAATAGTTGGACTATTAGAATCAAGATAAATTGAAAGATTAGTGTTTAAAGCATAATCCTGGGTGAAAATAAATTTAAACGACTTTATTTTTCAAATTGGGAATAAAATTTCAGGATGCTCCTGGAAACTAATAAGTTACTTTATTTCATAAAATAACATATTAGGCCTAAACCCGAAGTTAAGCAAATAGTGGAGTATGATCTTTGGAAGATTCATGTGATGATAACTTTAGTGCTTAATCCGTTATGCTTGCCAAATAGACTCCTTAATTTCTTAATCAGAACTAAGGATTAGATCCTTAAAGTATGATAATGAAATTGAAGGATCTTCATAGATCTGTTTTTAGATCTTTGAAGTACTAAATTGCAATAGTAAACTCTTGGAGATTTAATGGCTATACTCAAGGAGTCAAAGCCAAAGTTTGCAATAAGGCAAGAAGTGCAAGGCGCATCTTACTTAGACATTCTGGAAGGCCAAAGCTTGGCCAAAGGCTTCTGGAGTGTGGAAAAGGGCAAAGGCAAAATTATTATAATATTCTGGGAAGATAAATGACATATCCCAAAATGTCTTCCTTAATTGTGGAAAACGGGATCGTGGAAGCGTGACTGCCGTTTAGACAAGGCAGACATGAAGGAATTGAAGAACGAGCAAGGCTCTGACTTCAAATATGTTTTTCTTAAATATGTTCACTACTAGTATTAAAATTGGATTTTAGATACTTAGTGTGATACATAAATATGTACTGGTGTGCAGAATCTGCTATGAGCAGGATACTGACTTCAGTTGAGATTTATCTGCGAATCGGAAACGGGACGAAATCCGCTGTTTTAACCATAGATACCTAAGTTTAGGAACTACCTTTCGGGTGTGTACTTAAATTAGGAAACTGTTAAAATATAACTAGTTTGACTAGATACATTATCTCTATATCAGAGTTTAACCCGTTGCGTGTATACCTTTATATTCTAGAACACTAAAGTGTTTTATTTTATAAAGATGATATTGAGATAAACACATTAGATGTGAAAACAGTATTTATATTTTGAATATAAATAAATCTCAAACGTATAACATGACAAACAAATAGCTCAAACTGATTTAATTAGTTGAAACTTGTTTGTGGCATTGTTGTCTGGGACACAATCAAACAAGACTCGTATATCCACACATTCGAAGAGTGGGTACTAGGACATATTTGATTCTATTCAAATAATGTCTACGAATCTAGTTTATTAGGCAAAGTGCCTAAAATACTATTTGTTGGATAATATGACCCATAGCGTCACTATTTGCACAGATCATTGTGTTGTTGTAGCAAATTAACTATGTAATAAGGAAATTGCACTCTCATCATTTGTGATTAGATCACCATAGATATATAAATGAAGAGAGGTCCCTATGATTAGTATCAGTCCACGAAGGATTAATCATTAAATATCCCTAGCCGTAGTATTATCGAGACTGGACATCGATAATGCGGAATAGGCTAGTATTGCACTTGTGTGCGTTGTGAGGGCACAACGACATAGTTCTCATATATATAAGTATTGGATACTTATGCAAGTGCTATAGGAGGTCGTGTTCACCGATGGTACGGAAAACAGCTTCGCTCTGGATAGACCCCGCGGAATCCCATTGGTAGTATGTCTGCGTGTCTATGGGAGGCCGCATCAGGGTAGGTGTATATGATCTTAACCTGAGACTTGCATCGCTAGTACTTGCGACAATCGGTAAACTTTGGTTTTGGTGGTTGGGGGACCTAAACTGGTTCTGTGTTCACCTCTTCTGGGTTTATCAGGAATCGTAGTGTACTGGGTGTGATGTCAAGATGGAAGTGTCACTTCAGACATATGGAGTTGATGATCGCGCAGGATACAGAACTAGTGCTCTATAAAAGGTTGCAACCGTCGGGACAATATGACTAGGTCAGGATTGCCCGATTCACAGAGACTAGTTGCTTGATGTCCGATATATGTTTCGTACGGGGCAGACACATTTCCAGCCCCAGGCCTAACATGTGATCGTCCGATACTGGATCGATATACGCAATACAATACATTAGTATACTACGCTTGATACACTTTGATATTCTTAAATGGATATGTCCGGAGAATTGGGTAGACTTGGTGCTTTGCTAGGAGTCGACCTTGTCTCGTAAATCGGTAGAACGTAGTACTTGGTACGTACATGATTCGGATACTCCGACGACCGTATTTACTGCCAACGTATCCGAAGATCTCATGGGTCGCTTCCCGATAATCCACCGATGACGCACAACTCGCACTCTTGAATAATCTGGGATTATATAGAAGAGAGAGAAAATTAATCTAGGATTAATTACGGAGATATTTTATCTAGGATAAGATATCGTCTAAAGAGAGATAACGATTAATTTGGAATTAATCGGTAAATTAATATATTCGATATATTAAACGAAATTAGATTTCGACGTGGAATTAAAATTAGATTTTAATTCGGGCGAACGAATTAATTTAGAATTAATTCGTTAGCGATCTGAATAGTAATTTCGCTAGGCGAAATTAATTAATTCTCGTCGCGACGGAAATGCGTTAATTCGGAATTAGCGAAACCGAGCCCGAAAGTGTTTGCGGACACATTCGTATTTTGAAACGAGTGGTATCCGCAAATCACACATCGCAATATCTCATCACTTGACACGAATAGATGATGGATGTATCTAGTCACCTTTATGGGATGATACATTGTCTCCATTTTCAATGTGTGATGATGATGAATTTTTGGAGGGAAATGCTTTTCACGGTTATTGAAGAGTTTTTATCTAAAAATTCATTTTTGGTTAATGATATACATCATTGCTTCTCTCTTTCTCACTTACGTTTTGTAGAAACAAAAATGAAAAGAGAAGTTAACCTTTTATCTCTCTCAAATTCTCTCTTCTCTCACGCAAAACAGAAGCTTTGCTCACTGGTTTTGAACCAGTTCAGGCGTGAGTTTTAGGGAAGCTAGAGTGGGTTTTCATGGTGAAAATTCAAGTGCTAGCACACTTACAAGTCTTGCGAAGGTGGTAGGGAGGTTCACCCATTAGCCGGGATCCATCCGACGAATCTAGGAACTCATTTTCGCAGCTCAAATACTGAAGACAGAAGACAGTGGACTGCATGCAGTGGGTGTCCATGGCAGTGCGGTTTTTGGCTTCAATGGTCTTCAAATCAACTCAACCAACCAATGTAAGTATTCCGCTATCTTCTTTGGTGTATTCATGCACGATTTTCATTGCTTGTTTGATCTTGGGACCTTAATAAAAACCAACACTATTTACTTGGTAAAAGTGCTAGTGCCACCGATCTGTTAGCCCTCGTTCATAGTGACGTAAGTGGGCCCATATCTAGCTAGGCTAGAGGTGGATATGAATGTTTCGTGACCTTTACGGATGTGGCATCGCGTTATGGTTATGTGTTTCTTTTGAAGCACAAATCAGAAACTTTTAGAGTTTCGACACGAAATAGACAAACAGATCGACTAAAGTATAAAACCATCACGGTAAGACCGTGATGAAAATACTTAAGCAATAAGTTTCTCCAATACTTGAAAGAGTACAATATTCTTTCAATGAGGACTCCTCCCGGAACACGTCAGTTTATCGGTGTGTCCAAACGGAGAAACCGAATTTTGTTGGACATGATAAGGTTAATCATGAGTCACTCTGAGCTACCATTTCCTTCAACGGATACGCATAAACAGTGCAGAACTTATTTAGAATAAGGTTCCATAAAAATCTGTTTGACAGACTTCATATTAGATATGAACAGGAAAGAAACTGGGTTTTCTCATTCCTGAAGATTTGGGAATGCTAGCATATGTTTGGATGATACCAAACTAAAACCCAAATTGGATAAGTGCCTAAGTTGTGGGTTATCCTAGGGAAACCAAAGTATAGTACTTATACAACACACTAGCGAACAATGTAATTGTTGCTCACCATACGGTTTTCCTAAGAGGAGTACCTGTTGGATAATTATGACCCATAGCGTCACTATTTGTACAGATCATTGTGTTATTGTACAAATTAACCATGTGACAAAGGAGATTGCACTATTATCATTTGTGATTAGATCACCTAGATGTATAAATGATGAGAGGTCCCTATGATTTGTTTCTGGACGGAGAATGATATGAGACAGTATCAGTCCACGAATGATAAATCATTAAATATCCATAGTCAGAGTATTATCGAGATTGGACATCGATGAATACGTAAAAGACTAGTATTACACTTGTGCTCGTTGTGAGGGCACAAAGGCATAGTTCTCATATATTTGGGTATAGGATACTCATGCAAGTGTAATAGGAGGTCGTGTTTTATCGATGGTACGGGAAACAGCTTCGCTCTGGATAAGACCCCCTCGGAATTCCATTGGTAGTATGACTATGTGTCTATGGAAGTCCGAAATTAGGGTAGGTGTATTTGGTCTTAACCTGAGACTTGCACCGCTAACGCTTGCAACAATCAATATACTTTGGTTGCGGTCGTCCAGGGCTTTAACCGGTTCTGTGTACGCCAATGCTGGGTATATTGAGAATTGTAGTGTGTTGGGTGTGATGTCAAGACAGAAGTGTCACTCCAGTCATATGGAGTTGATGATCGCGCAGAGATACAAAACTGGTTCTCTATATAAGGTTGCAACCGTCTGGATAATATGACTTGGTCATGATTATCCGATATTAAAGAGACTAGTTGCTTGTTATCCGATATATGCTTCGTACGAGGCAGACACTGTACCACCCCCAGGCCTCGCATGTGATCATCCGATACTGGACATAAATACGCAATACTACGTATACTACGCCTGATACAGATCATTTATTCATGTAAGGATATTTCCAGAGAATTGGGTAGGCATGGCGCATTGCTAGAGGCCAACCTTGTCTTGTAAATCGGTACAAATGTAGTACAAGGTACTTATGTGTTCGGATAGTCCGACGACCGAATTTACTGCCAACTTATCCGGGGATATCATGGGTCGCTTCCCAAAGATTCACCGATGACGTATGACTCGCACTTTTAGTTAATCTGGGATTAATTGTGGAGATGTTTTATCTGGGATAAAATATCATTTAAGGAGAGAGAACGATGAATTTGGAATTAGTTGACAAATTAATATATTTGATATATTAAATGAAATTGGATTTCGACGCGGAATTAAAATTAGATTTTAATTCGGGCGAACGAGTTAATTTAGAATTAATTCGTTAGCGACGTGAATAGTGATTTCGCTAGGCGTAATCATTTAATTACGATGCAACGAAAAATTCGTTAATTTGGAATTATCGAACCCGAGCCCATGATTATTTGCAAGCGCATTCATATTTCGAATTCGAGTGCGGCACGCAAGTCAAATCGAGCGTCAAATCGCTAGTCGCATCAAGCATCTAATCATTAGTCACTTTGAGTGATGTGACAACTTGTCACATTGATTGATTGATTGATGCAAATAGTGATGTGAGTGTTTGATAGCATTTAATGCTATTTTGGAGCCAAATTTGTGTTGACTTTTGGAAAGCCATTACACAAATTTTGGTATATGTATTTATTTGGTTTTGGAAATCATTTTATTAACAACTCTCACAACTCTTCTCTCTCACGCCCACAAGGGCTCATTTTCTTCTTCTTACAAGGCAGTGAACTGCTGAGAGTTTGAAGGAATGAGGGAAGCAAGTGTTTGATTTTTATGGCAAAAATCATAAGAGCTAGCACTCCGAGAGACATGCGAAGGTGATAGGGAAGTCAACCCATGAGCCGGGAATCGTTTCGCAAAGCTTGGAGCTTGGAAGATGACCTCCCAAGGCCGAAACCAGTGAGCAAAATGCAGCCCACTGCCGCACAAACCAGTGAGCAAAAGCAAAATTTTTGTTCATCAAAGCGTCGCTCAACCGATCGATGTAAGTATTCCGCGACTTCCTCGAATGTATTCACACATGTTCATGCTTGATTTATGATCCTTGGGACCCTTAGAATCTCCAACAATGGTATCAGAGCATGGTTAAAAGCATGAAAAAGTTTAAGGTTAAAATTTGGGCAAATTGATTTTGAGCATGTTTATATGAAATTGGATGATTTTGTATGCTTAATTGATGTTGAATTGAAGATTGATTGGATCAATTTCAAGAAAATTTGATTGGATCATTTTTCCCCAAATTATATGTGTTGGCCGAATGGTCTTGCCCTAAATATGTCTTGGGATTTTTGATTTTTGACAATTGGATGTGATGGAAATCATTCGAGAATATGATTAATGTCGATTGTGGAATTTAATTAGAGTGAAACCGAATCAGACAAAATTCCCCAAATTGCCGAGAGCATAAGAGCATGTAATTGGGTTTGATTTTAATTAAATTGTGTTGGACATGATTTAATATTAATGGCATGATTAATTAGTACTAATTTGGTGTTTTGGAAATATTGATTTGGGTGATTAATTATGTTAATACACTTTAGTTTAATTAAACATTAAATTTGGAATTTTTGTGTTTGGTTAAATGGGCTTAAAATTGGATTTGGGCCTTTAATGTTGTAAATGGGCTTATTGGGCTTGGTTGTACCAAGTTGGGTTAAGGCAAATTAGATTGGATCCAATTGGGCCCAAAACCGCCTCCATAAAGCCCAAATGCGACTTAAGGGACCTTTAAAGTTTAATTGGGCCTAATGGGCCAATATTGATTTCTAGGCTTATGGGGTAACTCCCGGATTGGACTTTGGTTATCGGTTTGATCCGAGTTGACCAAAAGTCCACGCCTCAAGAAAATAATTAAAAGCCCATTGGACTTTAATTAAATTGACGTTGGATGTTAATCGGGCTTTGAGACCCGTAACGATTAAATTTGGAATTTAAATCGTAAAGGTTTATAAATAAAGTGTAATATTTAATTTTGAATTAAATAACGAATTAGAATTAAATGCATATTGAATTGGATTTAATTACGTAGTTTAATTTAATTCGAGAATTCGTACTTGGAGTACTTATTCGCAAAATGAGTATGACTCGAGCAAAATCAAATCGTTGTTTGAACATTGGATGATCACTAATTATCATATTAATTAATTTGATTAGATTGATTGATAACATGCTTGTGTGAATACATGATTGCGATGCATGAATAATGTATATCAGATGGATATTAGATGGGTGGGGCAATTTTGGAAATTGTAATAAATTTGATTTATTAAATTGGACCTGCGTGTCCAGCCTTATCACCTCATTATTCTTTGTATTCTCTTCTCACCTATTCCCCTCAATGTAAATGAGGTTTCTTTTGAAGTGTAGTGTAACGGGTAGAAGTAATACATGTGCTAGCGGGAGAGAGAAAGGGAGAGATTTGATCTAGGATCAATGTGTAAAGTATCCATCCGCATATCATTATTATTTTTCATATACACTTTATTATTGGTTTAAAATGCATGTTTAAGGGTGTATGATGATGAGACCTTAACAAAGATAATAAATTGGTTGCCAATTTGCACTCGAAAAACCCTCGCAAAATATTAAGCGTATTTTCCTTCCATTGAGTGATTCTCACTCAAGATCTGAGACTGGCATTGGCTTGTTGGCCAAAGTCAAGGCCTTTGTCCGTCGAGGATGTGTTTGAGTCACGAGAGCTTTGTTATATGTCAGTGTCTTGTCCAAGTTGTGGTTTGTTGGCCAAAGTCAAGACCACTTCTTGTCCATCGACATTGATTACGAGGCTTTCCATGGTCAATGGGTCGCGCTTAACTGGGATCACTATGTTTGTTGTGCCAAAACCAAAGCTTAGTTGATTTAGAGGAAAATGGTTAGGTAATACATTGGATGTATTGGCATATATAAGATATATGTTTCGGACTTGGATGTCCCCCTACCGGATCTAGGAATTGGATTGGATCCAATCGATCTTAGAGATATACCTAGTTAATTATCATACAATTTGTTGGCCAAAGTCAAGATTGTGTGATATTTAACGGGATCCTAGCCCACTAGGAAACACGGTTTCCCGAGTACTCGACAGAGGGTTAGAGGTTCGTCGAAAAATATCGGGAGGCAAGAATTGAATTTGCAATATTCGTCTAATTACTTGCCATACGCGCTCAAACAAATATCATTCGTCAAATAAATTAAATGTTAGTTGGACTAATATTTAAATGTTGTTTTTTAAATAGTTGGACTATATTCAAACTATTCATTTATAGTTGAATTTATAATTGGATTATAGTAATCAATATAATTGATTTTAATCTATTAAATTATAGTTGATTAAATAGTTGGACTATTGTAATCATTATAATAAATAGTACCTAAATCGTTGATTAAATAGTTGGACTATTAGAATCAAGATATAAATTGAAAGATTGATGTTTAATACATAATCCTAGGGAAAATGTGTTTAAATGGTTTAATTTTCAAATTGGGAATAATTTCAGGATGGTCCTGGAAAAATAATAAGTTATTTTATTTGATAAAATAATATATTAGGCCTAAGCCCGTAGTTAAGCAAACAGTAGAGCATAATCTTTGGAAGATTATGTGATGATAACTTTAGTGCTTAATCCATTAAACTTGTCGCAGTAGACTCCTTAGTTCTGATTATTATATTCTAGAACACTAAAGTGTTTCATTATATAAAGATGATATTGAGATGAACACATTAGATGTGAATAACAGAATTTATATTTTGAATATAAATAAATCTCAAATATATAACATGATAAACAAACAGCTCAAACTGATTTGATCAGAAGAAACTGATGTGGCATTGTTGTCTGGGACACAATCAAACAAGACTCGTATATCCACGCTTTTGAAGAGTGGGTACTCGGACTGATTTGATTCCAATCAAATAAAGTCTATGAATCTAGTTTATTAGGCATTGTGCCTATAACACTATTTACTTGGTAAAAGTGTAAATGCCACCGATCTGTTAGCCCTAGTTCATAGTGAAACAAATGGGCCCATGTCTAGCTAGGCTAGAGGTGGATATGAATATTTCGTGACCTATACGGATGTGGCATCGCGTAATGGTTGTGTGTTTCTTTTGAAGAACACAAATCAGAAACTTTTAGAGTTTCGACACGAAATAGACAAATAGATCGGCTAAAGTATTAAACTGTCACGGTAAGACCGTAATGGAAAATACTTAAGCAATACGTTTTTTACATACTTGAAAGAGTATAGTATTCTTTCAATGAGGACTCCTCCCGGAACACGTCAAGTTGACGGTATGTCCGAAATGAGTAACCAAATTATGTTAGACATGATAAGGTTAATCATGAGTCGCTCCGAGCTACCATTTCCTTCAACGGATAAGCATTTAACAGTGCAGAACTTATTTAGAATAAGGTTCCATAAAAATCTGTTTGACAGATATCATATTAGATATGAACAGGAAAGAAACCATGTTTCATATTCCTAAAAATTTGGTTATGCTAGGCATATGTTTGGATGATACCAAACTAGTACCCAAATTGGATAAGTGCCAAGGGTAGGTTATCCTAGGGATACCAGAGTATAGTACTTATACAACTCACAAGAGAACAATTAGATTGTTGCTCACCATGCGGTTTTCCTGAGAGGAATACCGATATGCAGTGGTAAGTGGGAGGATAGTATAACTCAATGAAAATTGGAGTAATACTGTTCAAGGCACCGAATCTTAATGAACACATATAGTTCATCAAAGATGAAACTATACCAGTAATCTTCAAATACACAAGAACAACGTATGTCGGAGAGATTCAGAAAACAACCTGGGGTATGGGTTTCTAATCTCACCTCATAAAAATGTCTATCTTATTGAGGAATACCAACTGAGTACGTATGAGGAAGTGATATAAGGTATCGACTCCTTATTATGACAAAGTGTCATGAGTCCGAAATGGATTCCATGTATATCAACCAAGTTTGGACACTAGTTGATGTACCATAAGGCATTGTGCCTATTGGTACTATATAAGTCTTCAAGGAAGACATACATGGATGGCAACGTACCAATGTATAAAGTTAGGCTTTTAGCGGAAATGTATCGTTACCAACATTGTGTTGATTACGATTCAACCTCTTACCTGTTGCCACGGTAAATCCATTTGGATAATACTTGCTAATGCTGCATGTTTCATTTGTGAAATATGTCAGCTTAACGGGAAAATCGCTTTCCTGAAAAGGAAAACCTTTTGGAGGATGTTTAAAACATCCTGACGGTTTTGTCGTACCCAAAACTAGCAAACAAGGTTTGCAGGTTATTCGATCCATGTTTGGATTGAAGCAAGCATTAAGTTCTTGGAATTATCGTTTTGATGTAATCATAATGGAGTATGATTTAATTCAAAACGAAATGATTCTTGTGTATATAAGGAGGTTAGTGGGAGCGCACTGATAGTGGATGTCCTATAAATAATGATTACATATGTCGTTTCTTGGAAATGATATTCCCATAATAACTATCGGTGAAAACTTGGCTTTCGATAGAACTCTCCGAGAAATCGTACATTGAAAAATGTACGCGACCTGGTGTCTCATACGCTTTAAGCATATGGATTCACAAACAGGCCAATCCTAGTGATAGTCACTGGATTGATGTTAAGAACATCCGTTAGTATCTTAGAAAACTAAGGATGCTGTCTTACTCTATAGAGAAGGAGAACTTGAAGTGACTGGGATCACTGTAGAAAGTTTCCTAAACCGATAAAGATGACTATAAGTCACAAACGGTATTATACAATTTGAATAACGGAACAGTGAGCTGGAAATCTTCCAAGCAAGATACTGTTACCAAATAAACAACAAATGCGGGTTATTGCTGTAGCTGAGGCGGCAATAGAAGCCTTCTGGGTCGACAAACAAATCTAATTAGATTAGATATAGTTCTGTTAGCAGCTGAGCTAGGCGTCAGCACAGGCTAAAGAATTAATGGTCTCATCAACGATCTAGATATATACTTTGATATTCATCTGATTCGTTCGGATCATACATCGTAGCGATGTGATGATCGTATAAATCGCATCAGACGATAATCATGTAAATCCGCTGACGAAAGCATTTTCTCAGCAGTTTGATCCAACCGTACATAGTTCGGGTGTAAGACACTCGAGTGACTGGCTATAGGCCAAGTGGGAGATTGTTGGACAATTATGACCCATAGCGTCACTATTTGTATAGATCATTGTGTTGTTGTACAAATTAACTATGTGAAAAAGAAGATTGCACTCATATCATTTGTGATTAGATCACCTAGATGTATAAATGTGTTGGTTTTTCTAAGGTCCCAAGATCAAATCAAGACATGAAAACATGCATGAATACATCAACGGAGGTAGCGGAATACTCACATTGATCGGTTATGTCGATTTGAAGACGAATCAAGGCCAAAAACGTACTGCCCTGCTCACGCCACTGCAACCAGTCGATGCTCACTGTCTTGGCAGTTTCGGGTCTCAAAACGAAGCTCCAAACTCCGTCGGATGAGTCCCGCCTCATGGGTGAACCTCCCTACCACCTTCGCAAGACTCGTAGTGTGCTAGCACTTGCGGTTTTCACCATGAAAACCCAACTCTTGGCTTCCCTTGCTCACGATTTTTCTGGTTCAAAACCAGTCCAAAGTTTCTGTTTTGGGCGTGAGGTGAGAAGAGAGAATGAGAGAGTTGAATTGTGTATTAAGTTAAAATGATTTACCAAAAATCAATTTATATTTATGCCATAATATTTATTAAATTAATAATAAATTTATGACACAAAACATGCAATGGCTTAGAGAGTCAAACACTCAAACTCCATGCAATGACATTGAGTGCAATGTACACAATCTACATGCAAAGCATTAGAATGACATGTGTCATGTGGGCCACACACGTTTCCAAATGAAAGTGGGCCCACGTGCACTCACGCGTTCGGGTTCGATATTTCTGAAATACCGAGCTTACGTCGCGACGTTAATTCAATCGAATTTAAATAAATAATTGCGCCTGGCGAAATTATTATTTACGTCGCTAATGAATTAATTCTAAATTAACTCATTTGCCCGAATTAAAATCTAATTTTAATTCCGCGTCGAAATCTAATTTCGTCTAATATATCGAATATATTAATTCATCGATCAATTCCAAATTAATCGTTCTCTCTCTTTAGACGACATTTTATCCCGGATAAAATATCTCCGTTATTAATCCTAGATTAATTTTCTCTCTCTTCTGCATAATCCCAGATTATTCAAGAGTGCGAGTTGTGCGTCATCGGTGGATTATCGGGAAGCGACCCATGAGATCCCTGGATAATCTGGCAGTAAATACGGTCGT
>SKCR01045958.1:0-46429 GCA_019454045.1 Zanthoxylum bungeanum | reverse complement strand
TGACACTTTCCATAAAAGGAATCGATATCTTGTATCGTTTCCTCATACGTAGTCAGTTCGTCTTCCTCAATAAGATTGACATCTACATGAGGTGAGATCAGAAACCCATACCTCATAGGTTATTTTTCTGACTCTCTCCGACCTAAGCGGTTCTTGTGTATTCGAAGCTTATTGGTACAGTTTCATCCTTGATGAACTGTTGGTGTTCCATGAGGACTCGATGCCTGGAACAGTATTACTCCGATTTCCATCGAGTTTTACTTTCCTCTCACTTACCACTGCATATAGGAATTCCTCTTAGGAAAACCGCATGGAGAGCAACATTACATTGTTCTCTTGTGAGTTGTATAAGTACTATACTTTGGTTTCCCTATTATAACCTACAAATTGCCACTTATCCGATTTGGGTTCTAGTTTGGTATCATCCAAACATATGCCCAGCATCCCAAATCTTAAGGAATGAGAAACCCGGTTTCTTTCCTGTTCATATCTAATATGAAGTCTGTCTAACAATTTTCATGGAACCTTATTCAAAATAAGTATTGCACTGTTAAATGCATATCTGTAGGACACAGATGTTGGACGACGCTGTTCCGGGCTCGCGGCCCGGTAGGGAGTACGGAGTAGCCCGCTGGGGAACTAAACAGAGAAATAACATGGAGTCGCCACCCGGTGTGAACCGGGAAAATGATTTAAGGCCGCACTAACCCCTCGCAAGGGAAGACCTCAAACATGTTGGGTTCAGAATGGTCCTTACTTATGCCACTTATAATGATGTGATTTGTGTAATATCTTAACCGAATCTACACAACATGCTCAAGAACAACCTATATCTAGTTCATGTTCATAAAGATAAATCCCATGTCTAAGTTTGCATGCTTGGAAAGTAAGTCCTCATAACACACGACAACACACGACAATCTCATGAACATATTTCAATTATATAATGCGAAAAGCAAACAACAACATAAACCTAATGCAAATTCCAAACGCAAAACAAATAACTACTCATGCTTAAAAATAAACAACTAAATCATGCTAAAAAATAAATAACATACTATACTAAATCATGCTCGCATACATGTTTGGATGAAACGAAATACGTGTCTCTCAAGTGGTACGTGGTACGTGGCATTGTATCCCGAGTGCAAACCGCAATACCGTACATTCGGATTCGGCTACGGAATTTACGTCTGAGTTTTCATCCGATATACCACAAAAGAAAACACGCATTCTGTTCATCCGGAATTCACATCATGCCTCAATAAACGACTCTCATGCGATAATATATTAAAATAAATAAAAGAAATGAAAGATAATAAATAAAGAAGGTGCCCTCAGGTCTGACCTCTTTTTTCGTCTCTCGAAAGTGCGTTACACGGCCGTCGGAAGGGTTGATATTTCGCAACTTTCCTGGTTCACTAATCCAACGTTTTTTCCTCAATGTTTCCCTGTTTGGGCTGCTTTTTTCACTCTGTTTCACTACAGTTTGTGTTGTATTTTCTGGTCACTATTTTAAGGCAACTTAGGGACTGTTTTGGGCAGTTTTTTAGGTTCAGTTTTGGGTTAATTCGAGGACTGTTTTGGCGGTTTTGGAGGTGTGTTAGGAGGCAGTTTTCATCACTGTTTGAAGGCAGTTTGCGTGGCTATTTGAAGGGTTTTTGCGTTGAAGGTCAGGAGCAGTTTTGGTTTATGGTTTGCGAGTAAGGGTTTATAAGGGTTTGTGTGTTGATGGCTGTTACCGTTTGTGTGTGAATTGAGGGAGCTGAGCTGTTGTTTGTAAAGTGGCATGACTTAGAGTGGTTTTGAGGGAGGCATGTGGCTTACGTGCTTATGAGTGTGTACCGTGAGTGGGGCAAATGGCTTATGTGCTTATGAGTGTGTGCCGTGAGTGGGGCAGATGGCTTATGGGTTATTGTTGATGCTTGGGTGTGTTTACCGAGTGCTATTTGCGTTGATAGTCAGTGAGGCAATGTGTGAGTGAGTGATGGCGTGGAGCAGTGAAGGGAAGCATGTGTGTTGCCGAGTGGGAATGAGCTTGGTTAGGCATGAAAAAGGCTGGTGCGTTGAATTAAATGGGGAGTTGTGGACGTGGCTGCTGAATGAAGGAGGGCTTGCGTGAGTGATAATGGCGTATTGAAGGCTAATGCGTTGAAGGTGTTTGAGAGGGTATGTGTGGGGACGTGTTTTAGGCAGTAACGTGAGTGCTGTTCTTGTTTTGTTACGTGAAGAAGAGAGAGGTCAGTCAGCTGTGAGTGTTTAGGGTTTATTTGATGTGTTTTTTGTGAGAATCATCCCCCCCGGGTTTAATGTGTTGGTGAATGGTTCTTTTTATAGGCAAAGGGATGGGGACTTTCCTTGTTTGAGAAGGAGAATGATTTGTGCATTAAAGGGAATATCTTTTAAATTAGTATGTGATAAGGAAATCTTTTAATAAGGGAAATGATTTGATTTAATTTGATTTATTCTTTTTTAGTTAGGGATTTGATTTGGTTTAATTAGGCAATGGATCCATGAGATTTCTTTAATTTAGGAAGTGGATTTGGCTTGATTTATGCATGTGTTTAATGTGTGTTTTATTATTTGGGAAGTGTATGGGCGTGTGGCTTAGGGTGATTTGGGCATGAGTTGCTTTGTCTTGGTGGGCTTGGGTTTTGTTTGGTTTGGTGATGTGTGGGCTTGGTGTGTGTCTTGCGGGGGTTTGGGCTATGGGTGTGTTTTAAAACAGAGGTCCAACAAGTGAACCCGCAGCTACTCCAGCGAATAAAATCCAACAATGTGTCAATTCTTGACTCTTCCCTTTCGACATCCGTTTCCCGCGACTTCCATAATAAAAGAGGTAGTGTCTCCATGCAAGACTTATCATCGGGACTTATATGCAAAAATATAGTGCCTACAGTCGCCCCCACTTTGATGGGACTTGTGTAATGTGTGACAATGACAATCCTATCAAAGTTTATGCAATGCAATTTTACTTACCTGGCTCGCCAGCTGCCACTTGACTTGCCTGCTGATTTGAACTGAGTTGATATGGTGGCGAGGTGCCTCGACCCCTGGGCTTCGTTCCCGAACCACCGAATGTGGGCTCTATTCCCGAACTGTGTTGACTTTGGGCTTTTTTCCCGAACTTTTGATTGTGGGCTTTATCTCTGGGCTTTATTCCCGAACTGTGTTGATTATGGGCTTTGTTCCCGAAATGTTGATTGTGGGCTTTTTTCCCGAACTGTGTTAAGATAGGGCTTTATTCCCCTAGGCTTTGTTCCCGAACTGTGTTAAGATAAGGCTTTATTCCTCTGGGCTTTGTTCCCGAACTGTGTTGAGTGTGGGCTTTGTTCCCGAGCTGTACTAAATGTGGGCTTTGTTCCCAAATTGTGTAGAGAGTGGGCTTTGTTCACTGGCTTTGTTCCTGTTGTGCTGAATGTGATGGCGAGGTGTTTTGACCCCTAGGCTATGTTCCTGAACCACTTATGGGCTTTGTTCCCGAACTGTGTAGAGAGTGGGCTTTGTTCCCTGGGCTTTGTTCCCATTGTGCTGAATATGGGCTTTATTCCCGAAATTGCTGAATGTGGGCTTTGTTCCCGAATTATGTTGACTACTGGCTTTGTTCCCGAACTGTGTAGACCATAGGCTTTGTTCCCGAACTGTGTAGACCATAGGCTTTGTTCCCGAACTGTGTAGACCATAGGCTTTGTTCCCAAGTTGTACTGAATGTGGGCTTTATTCCCTGGGCTTTGTTCCGGAACTATGTAGAGATTGGGCTTTGTTCCCGAATTGTACTGAATGTGGGCTTTATTCCCTGGGCTTTGTTCCTGATCTATGCTGAGAGTGGGCTTTGTTCCCAAACTGTGTAGACTGTGGGCTTTGTTCCTAAGTTTGTGGGCTTTGTTCCCGAACTGTGGGCTTTGTTCCCTGAATTGTGGGTCTTGTTCCCGATTTGAGTTAAGGGTCTTGTTCCCTTAATTGTGGGTCTCGCCCCCAGAGTGCCATACCCGGCAAGACTGATACAGATGTTGATGTGGGCCTCGCCCCCAGAGTGCCATACCCGGAAAGACTGATACTGATGTTGATATGGGCCTCGCCCCTAGAGTGATACTGATGTGGGTCTTGCCCCAAACTGATACTAACGTGGGCCTCACCCTAGAGTGATACTGACGTGGGCCTCGCCCCCAAACTGATACCAATGCCGATGTGGGCCTCAACCCTAGGACTCATCCCAAACTGATGCTGACGTGGGCCTCGCCCCTGTGACTCATCCCCAAACTGATACTGATGTGGGCCTCGCCCCTGGGACTCATCCCAAAACTGATACGGATGTGGGCCTCGACCCTGGGACTCGTCCCGAAAACTGATGACACAGTGGGCCTTGACCCTGGGATTTATTCCCGAAACTGATGATGCTATGTGCTGTTTTTGGTTGGCTTGCATTTGCCGTTTTCTCATTTTCTTTAAAACCTGCGAACAAAAACAAGACAAAGATTGCGTGTATATGACGTGTATGTATGCATGCATAAATGTGTTTCCTATTCCGATGGGTTAGGTCTTCCTTGTGCTCCTTGGTGCTTCTTCGCCTACAAAAGTCTCTGGTCGCCCCCTGGGCCTGTTTACAATTTTCTTCTGCCAGTTCTCTTCTGGTGATCGGTTGGTTCTCTTTTGTCTCATGGCTCAAGATCTCATTGTGTCCCTCATTTGCTTGGTGGTAGACTGGTCGCCCCCAGTCTTGATTTAGCTTTCTGCTTTTCGCTGTTTGCACTAGGTCAAGATGAACCACATGGTGTGGCATTCCATATCATCATACTATATTACATGCTACGAAATATTCCCAATAGTTACACATATTATTGCCCTCAAAGAATGCCCAGTATTGAAACCAGAGAACCTTCAAAACATTCAACGCAACTCAAATCTAAGTCTTTGAATAAATGATCTAAGCCAGACTCAAAGTGTGTGTGTGCGAAGGTTCCTTTGTAGATTCATCCCCATGTAAGCCAACTCAATGATTTCGTCAAAAATTGGGATCAATGAGTCAAACCAACCTAGATATTTCAATTATGCCAGCAGTTGCTTTTCTGTGCTCAATGTGGTATGGTTTTCTTTCTCTTTTGTCTCTTTCTTTTTTTCTTTTCGTTTTGAACTTCTTTTTTCCTTTCTCTTTTTTTCTTTCTTTCTCTTTTTTCAACACACCTACCCTTTAAGGTAGCATTTCTCCTCATGGTGGTCCTAATACTCGCCCATGGGTAGCTTCACGCTTATCGGTTATAGGTGGTTCAATTCTTTTCTTTAGAGACTTTTCTTTCATTTTCAACCATACCATACATCATAACATAAGCAAATCAAGATAGACATCTAAGCAAACGGTCATTCACCGACCTACAATTTCTTCAACTAGTCACCTTGCCAACTACTCAGGTTTTCACCGCTAAGAACCATAATCAAGTGCTTACGAGTCTAACATAGATCAATCACTCAAAGTATCAGATAAGGCACATCAATAGTTTATCGTTTCTAAGGTTTCACCCCGAAGCAATCAATTTCATCATTGGACCTATGTCTAACTATCAATGACTAAAAACAAACAACTTTTATTTTATTTTTTTTTCTTTTTTTTTTCTTTTTTTGTTTTATTTTATTTTTTGGCCCACCATGGTCTTTCTATCCTTGCCATAAAATTTTATGTTTCTCAACTTCCTTTTCCCGATATCTATGTTTGCTAAACTCTTTTTGACAAATCTTTCTTTCTTCTCTAACCCAACGGATATCTATGATGGATTTTAAGACACATGGGTTAACATGATTCATGTATGCATGAGATGCATGAGATGCGTGAGATGCATGGAATATATATAAGTCGGCCCATTATCATTTTAAAGCATTCAATCATACTATTGCGCGGTGCAAACTTGTCCCAGTTGAAAAGGCCCAACAAGTTTGCACTTTACGATATCATGGCTAAACAACTTCAAATGATACGAGGCCTAAACACAAAATGGCCCATTGGCATTCCAGAAGCTTTTGGCCCAACTGTCAAAGGACACGAACTCGTCCCAGTTTAAATGGCCCAACAAGTTCACATCTTTTGACAAAAGGTCCAACTGGATCCAAATGACGATGGTCCAAAACATAAACATAAAATAAATAATTTCTATTAATTCTACGACTAAGGTCCTCATGTGGGTTTACAAGAGTGCGGACAAAGGCTCTCGTTGACGAAGGGTTGCCCACAACTAGGACTCCTCACTCAAAGGTTCAAGCGACCAAGTGAGCGCACCTTTTTTATACCTTACGGTACGTGCCAATGAGTTACGGTGTGTGACTAACTGTCGAATGGATTTCCCACTGTAGATTCCCCAGAGAGAGGGTGGAGCGAACTCTCTTAAATACCCAAGTCTCTTAGGCTCTTATCGCCTTGGTGACAGGAATAAACAACGAGTCCTCCAAACTAGTCCGTCACAACGAGCTACGAGTAAATGATTATCTAGGTGTCTTCACAGCTTTTCCTTATAGAAAGGTAGTGAATGAAGGAAGACACCAAACCATCACCTAGCCTTAATAATGCATTTCATTAAACCCCCTCAACCCACTATAGACACAGTTAACTAAAGCACAAATCATAATCACTACAAGACATTATTTCGGGGCCAATTCGCTATCCCCAGTGGAGTCGCCAGACTGTAGAACACAGATGTTGGACGACGCTTTGTTTCGGGCTCACGGCTCGGTCGGGAGTACGGAGTAGCCCGTGGGGGAACTAAATCATAAATAACATAGAGTCGCCACCCGGTGTGAACCGGGAAAATGATTTAAGGCCGCACTAACCCCTCGCAAGGGAAGACCTCAACCTGTTGGGTTCGGAATGGTCTCTTACTTATGCCACTTGTAATGATGTGATTTGTGCAATATCTTAACCGAATCTACACAACATGCTCAAGAACAACCTATATCTAGTTCATGTTCATAAAGATAAATCCTATGTCTAAGTTTGCATGCTTGGAAAGTAAGTCGTCATAACACACGACAACACACGGAAATCTCATGAACATATTTCAATTATATAATGCGAAAAGAAAACAACAACATAAACCTAATGCAAATTCCAAACGCAAAACAAATAACTTCTCATGCTTAAAAATAAACAACTAAATCATGCTAAAAAATAAATAACATACTAGACTAAATCATGCTCGCATACATGTTTGGATGAAACGAAATACGTGTCTCTCAAGTGGTACGTGGCATTGTATCCCGAGTGCAAACCGCAATACCGTCCATTCGGATTCAGCTACGGAATTTACGTCCGAGTTTCTATCCGATATACCACAAAAGAAAACACGCATTCCGTTCATCCGGAATTCACATCATGCCTCAATAAACGACTCTCATGCGATAATATATTAAAATAAATAAAAGAAACGAAAGATAATAAATAAAGAAGGTGCCCTCAGGTCAAACTCTTTTGTCGTCTCTCGAAAGTGCGTTACACGGCCGTCGGAAGGGTTGATATTCCACAACTTTCTTGGTTCACTAATCCAACGTTTTTTCCTCACTGTTTCGCTGTTTAGTCTGCTGTTTTCACTCCGTTTCACTACTGTTTGTGTTGTATTTTCTGGTCACTGTTGTAAGGCAACTTAGGGACTATTTTGGGCAGTTTTTAGGTTCAGTTTTGGGTTAATTCGGGGACTATTTTGGCAGTTTTGGAGGTGTGTTAGGAGGCAGTTTTCGTCACTGTTTGAAGGCAGTTTGCGTGGCTGTTTGAAGGGTTTTTGCGTTGAAGGTCAGGATCAGTTTTGGTTTGTGGTTTGCGAGTAAGGGTTTCTTAGGGTTTGTGTGTTGATGGTTGTTACCGTTTGTGTGTGAATTGAAGGAGCTAAGCTGTTGTTTGTAAAGTGGCATGACTTAGAGTGGTTTTGAGGGAGGCATGTGACTTACGTGCTTATGAGTGTGTACGTGAGTGAGGCAGGTGGCTTATGTGCTTAAGTGGTGTCGTGAGTGGGGCAGATGGCTTATGGGTTATTGTTTGATGCTTGGGTGTGTTTGCCGAGTGCTATTTGCGTTGATGGTCAGTGAGGCAATGTGTGTGTGAGTGATGGTGTGGAGCAGTGAAGGGAAGCATGTGTGTTGCCGAGTGGGAATGAGCTTGGTTAGGCGTGAAGGAGGCTGGTGCGTTGAATTAAATGGGGGAGTTGCGGACGTGGCTGCTGAATGAATGAGGGCTTGCGTGAGTGATAGTGGTGTGTTGAAGGCTAATGCGTTGAAGGTGTTTGAGGGGATATGTGTGGGGACGTGTTTTTAGGCAGTAACGTGAGTGCTGTTCTTATTTTGTTACATGAAGGAGAGATAGGTCAGTCGGTTGTGAGTGTTTAGGGTTTATTTGATGTGTTTTTTGTGAGAATCAGCCCCCCCCCCCGGGTTTAATGTGTTGGTGAATGGTTCTTTTTATAGGCAAAAGGATGGAGACTTTCCTTGTTTGAGAAGGAGAAGGATTTGTGCATTAAAGGGAATATCTTTTAAATAAGTATGTGATAAGGAAATCTTTTAATTAGGGAAATAATTTGATTTAATTTGATTTATTCTTTTTAGTTAGGGATTTGATTTGGTTTAATTAGGCAAGGGATCCATGGGATTTCTTTAATTTAGGAAGTGGATTTGGCTTGATTTATGCATGTGTCTAATGTGTGTTTTATTATTTGGGATTGTATGGGCGTGTGGCTTAGGGTGATTTGGGCGTGAGTTGCTTTGTCTTGGTGGGCTTGGGTTTTGTTTGGTTTGGTGATGTGTGGGCTTGGTGTGTGTCTTGCGGGGGTTTGGGTTAAGGGTGTGTTTTAAAACAGAGGTCTAACAAGCGAACCCGCAGCTACTCCAGCGAATTAAATCCAACAATGTGTCAATTCTTGACTATTCCCTTCCGACGTCTGTTTCCCGCGACTTCCACAATAAAAGAGGTAGTGTCTCCATGCGAGACTCATCATCGGGACTTATATGCAAAAATACAGTGCCTACAATATCCTGTTAAGGAATTGGTAGCTCAGAGCGACTTATCATTAACCTTACCATGTCCAACAAAGTTCGGTTCTCTGTTCGGACACACCGTCAAATTGAGGTGTCCCGGGATGAGACCATTGTGAAAGAATACCATACTCTTTCTGGTAATCTTGAAACTCATATGCTTAAGTATTTTACACTATGGTCCGACCGTGATGTTTTTAATACTTTTACCGGTCTATTTTATTACTTCGTGTTGAAACTCTTTGAATTACTCAAAAGTTTCTGACTTGTGTTTCATAAGATACACATAATCGTAACGCGATGCCACATCCGTATAGGTTACGAAGTATTCATATTCATCTCTAGCCTAGCTAGACATGGGCCCACTTACGTCACAATGAATGAGGACTAACAGATCGGTGGCACTTGCACTTTTATCAAGTAAAAGATGTTTTAGGCACTTTGCCTAATTAATAGATTCGTAAACATCATTGAATTAGAATCAAATCCGTCCTAGTATCACTCTTCGAAAGTGTGGATATACGAGTCTTGTTTAATGTGTCCCAGACAACAATGCCACTTTTTAGTCTCAACATTTAATTCAATTTGAGCTATTTGTTTGTCATATTATATGTTTGAGATTTGTTTATATTCAAAATATAAATACTGTTATTCACATCTAATGTGTTTATCTCAATATCATCTTTATAAACAAAACACTTAGTGTTCTCGAATATAAAGGTATACCCGCAACGGGTTAAACTAGATACATAGATAATGTTTCTAGTCAAACTAGGTACATTATAACAGTTTCCTAATTCA
The DNA here is from genome assembly GCA_019454045.1 of Zanthoxylum bungeanum. NCBI lineage: Eukaryota > Viridiplantae > Streptophyta > Magnoliopsida > Sapindales > Rutaceae > Zanthoxylum > Zanthoxylum bungeanum. Next base: position 36,628 of record SKCR01045958.1, on the reverse strand, counting down.
AGTACTTGCCCAAAGGGTAGTTCTAAAACTTAGGTTTCTACACGTTAAAACAGCGACTTTCGTCCCGTTTCCGACTCGCTGGTCAATCTCACCTGAAGTCAGTATCCTGCTAATCAGCAGCTCCCGCACATCAGTACATATATTTATGTACCACATCTAATATCAAAAATCCAATTTTGAAACCAGTAGTGAACATGTTTATGACAAACATACTTGAAACCGGAGCCTTGACCCTAATTTACTTCCTTCATGTCTGCCTTGTCCATACGGCAGTCACGCTTCCAGTGACCCCGTTTGCCACAGTTTAGGTAGACATCTTGGGATATGTCATTTATCTTCCCAGAAGATTGTGATGATTTTTCCTTTGCCCATTTTCACATCCCTATAAGCCTTCGGCCAAGCCTAGACCTTCTAGGATGCAGGAGTAAGATGCGTCTTGCGTTTCTTGCCCTTTTGTAAGCTCTGGCTCTGTCTCCTTGAGCATAGCCATTAACTCTCCAAGAGTTTTCTTTTGCAATCAGTACTTCTAAGATCTAAGTATAGATCTTATGAAGATCCTTCAATTTCAATATCATACTATAAAGATCTAATCCTTAGTTCTGACGAAAGAAAAGAGGAATCATTGCGGCAAGCATAATGGATTGAGCACTAAAGTTATCATCACCATGAGTCTTCCAAAACTCATGCTCCACTATTTGCTCAACTCCGGGCTATGGCCCGAGATGTCACTCTATCAAATAAAGTAACATCTCGGTTCCCAGGACTATCCTGAGGTTCTATTCCCAATTTGAAAATTGAAGCCGCTTAAAGACATTTTCACCCAGGATTATGTTTTAAACGCTAATCTTTCAGTTATCTTGATTCCAATAGTCCAACTATCCAATCAACGATTTCGGGTACAATCAAATATAATGATTACTATAGTCTAACTATATAACCAACTATAAATGATCGGTTAAATTCAAATATATTGATTACTATAATCCAATTATATAACCAACTAAAATGAAGTAGTTTGAATACAATCCAACTGTTCAATTAAAACAACAATTGAATATTAGTCCAACTAATATATTTATAAATAAATAATTAATGACGAAAAATGAAATGAGCGTGTATTGGCAAGTATCTAAACGAAATTAAAAATTTAATACTTGCCTCCCACTATTTTTCGGCGAGCCTCTAACCCTCTGTGGAGTACTCGGGAAACCTAGTTTCCTAGTGGGCTAGGATCCCATTAAATAACACACAACCTTGACTTTGGGCAACAAGTTGTATGATATTTAACTAGGTAGATCTCTAAGATCAATTGGATCTCATCCAATTCCTAGATCCAGTAGGTGTGAACCTCCAAGTCCAAAACATATATATATATTATATGCCAATATATCCAATATATTTCCTAACCTTTTCCTCTGAATCAACTAAGCCTTGGCTTTGGCACAATAAGCTTAATGATTCAAGTTAAGCGGGACCCATTGACAATGGAAAGCTTCGTAATTGAGGCCGATGAACAAGAAGTGACCTTGACTTTGGCCAACAAATCACAACTTGCCCAAGGCGTACGATATTGAACAAAGCCTTCATGATTCAAACACATCCGCGATGGACAAAGGTCTTGACTTTGGCCAACAAACCAGTGCCAATCTTGGATCTTGAGAGAGAATCACTCAATGGAAGAAAAACACTTAATATTTATTGAGGGTTTTTTCGCGTAAATTGGCAACCAATTTATTATCTTTGATTAGGTCTCATCATACACCCTTAAGCATGCATTCTAAAAGCATAATAAGGCGTGATAAAATTTATAACGATATGCGGATGGATATTTAACAAATTGTTCCTAGAACAAATCTCTCCATTTCCTCTCTCCCGCTAGCAGTATTCTTACTTCTACCCAATTACATAATACTTCTGAAGAAGAACCTCATTTACATTGAGGGGAATTGGTGAGAAGAGAATTACAAAGAATCAAGAGATAAAGGCTGGACACGCAGGTCCAATTTAATAAATTCTAAATTTATTACAACAATTTCCAAAATTGCCCTCACCCATCTAATATCCATACGATATACATTATTCATACAATACATCCATGTATTCACACAAAGCATGTTATCAATCAATCTAATCCAATTAATTAATATTTGATTAATGACCATCCAATGTTCAAACAACGATTTGATTTGCGCGAGTCCAACTCGTTTAAGAATAAGTACTCAAAGTGCATATTCTTGAATTATATCGAACTACAATTTTAAATCCGATTTAATTTGTATTCAATACTAATTCTTTATTTAATTCCAAATTAAATAATTACACTTTATTAATGTGTCTTTTAGACTTAGATTCTATATCCAATCTTTATGGGTCTCAAAGGCCCAATTTAATATCTAATGTCAATTTAATTAAAGTCCAATGGGCTTTTAATTAATTCATAAGGCATGGGCTTTGGCCAATATGGGTCAAACCCAAATGCCAAGGCCCAATAAAGGAATCACCCTATTTGCCATAAAATTAATTTTGGCCATTAGGCCCATTATAAAATTTTAAAGGCCCATTTATCATATTTGGACTTTATGGAAATGGTTTTAGGCCCAATGGATCCAACCAATTACCATAAACTAAACTTGGCCCAACCAAGCCCATTAAGCCCAAATACAACAACATTAGCCCAATTCAAAATTAAAGGCTAACTTATTTAATCACAATATTCCAAATATCACAATTATTAATTAAAGTGTATTAGCCATAATTAATTAGTTAAATTAATATTTCAAAAAACACCAATTTATATAATTAATCATGCTTAATTATTTTCAATACATGTCCAACACAATTAAAGCAAAATCAACCTCATTTCATGCTCACTAAGTCACGGAAATCATGGGATTTTTTATACGATTTTGATTTCAATCCAATTAAATCACAATCAATATACTCATGCATTTTAAACACATCCAATTGTCTAAAATTCAAAAATCACCATGACTTTAAAAGGTCCAAACTCTCGGCCAAGCAATAGATTTGGGGAAAATTAATCCAAATAATTTTTCAAAAAATTGATCATGCATAACTCTAAGTTATCATTATCTAAGCATACTCAAACAAACAATTTGATTAAATCATGCTCAAATCAAAAATACCCAAATTCAAGATTAAGAACCCTAATTTCATTTCATGCTTAATTTAGGCTCTGATACCATTGTTAGGTTCTCAAAGAATATGTCCAAGATCAATTAAGCATAAAATTTGTGTGAATAATCAAAGTAAGTTGCGGAAAAAGTACTCACATTGATCGACAAAGAGGATGTAGGATTTCAAAAATTTCTCCTTTGTGTAGTACTCTAAGCTCCTCCTTTATTGTATGTTGAGCTCCAAGCTTTGATGTTGAATTCCAAACTCAAGGGATAGGTTTCCCTAACACCTCTGAATGACCCCTTTTGTGTGCTAGCACTTAAGATTTTTGAAGCAAAAATCAAGTACCAAGAACCCTAGGTTCACGCCCAAGATGAGAGAAAAATGGGAGGAGGGGTTCACGCCCAAGGCATGGAGAGGAAGAAAAGAAAAATGAGTGAAGTGTAAAAATTGATTTCAAAAAATCAAAGACCTAATACCAAATCCAAGTTGGTAAATGTCTTTCACCTTTTTCATAATAAATAATGAAATGTGTGTAAATCAAGCCATCAACCACTACCTAATTCCATCAACATAAAGTGATGAGAATGACATGTGATGTGACTTTATGTGGGCCCCACTTTGATTCAAAATTCGAGTGGGCCCGCAAACACATTCGGGCTCGGGTTCGTTAATTCCGAGTTAACGAATTTTCCGTTGCGACTTAATTAAATCAAATTTAATTAAATAATAATGCCTAGCAAAATTACTATTAAAGTCGCTCGCGAATTAATTCTAAATTAATTCGTTCGCCCGAATTAAAATCCAATTTTAATTTCGTTATGAAATCTAATTTCATTTAATATATCGAATATATTATTTTATCGATTAATTCTGAATTAATCGTTCTCTCTCTACAAATAGAATTTTATCCTAGATAAAATCTTTCCACAATTAATCCTAGATTAATTTTCTCTCTCTTATAATTAATCCTAGATTATTATGTTCGAGTCCATGTCATCGGTGAATCTTTGGGAAGCGACCCATGAGATCTCTGGATATGTTGGCAGTAAATCCGGTTATCGGACTATCCGAATACGTGCGTACCTCGTACCACATTTTTACCGATTTAGAGACATGGTTGGCTTTTAGCAAAGCGCCGTGCCTACCCAATTCTCCAGAAATATTCCTTTAAGGAATATGTAATCTTTGTCAGGCGTAGTATACGTAGTATTGCGTATTATGATCCAGTATCGATATCACATGCTAGGCCTAGGGCTGGAATTGTGTCTGCCCCGTACGAAGAATATATCAGATCCCTGGTAACTAGTCTCTATGATCGGATAATCATGACCTAGTCATATTATCCTGTTGACTGCAGTACTTAAGAGTACTAGTTCTGTATCTTGTGTGATCATCATCTCCATATGACTGGAGTGATACTTTCATCTTGACATCACACCCAATACACTACGATTCTTAGTATACCCAGAAGAGGCGTACACTGAACTTGGTAAAGCCTCGTACGACCAAAACCAAAGTATATTGATTGTCGCAAGTATTAGCGATGCAAGTCTCAGGTTAAGACCAAATACACCTACCCTGATTCGGATTCCCATAGACACATAGTCATACTACCAATGGGATTCCGAGGGGTCTATCCAGAGCGAAGCTGTTTCCGTATCATCGTTAAACAAAACCTCCTATTACACTTGCATGAGTATCTAATACCCAAATATATGAGAACTATGTCGTTACGCTTCCATAACACGCACAAGTGTAATACTAGTCTATTCCGCATTATCGATGTCCAGTCTCGATAATACTACGACTAGGGATATTTAATGATTAAACCTTAGTGGATTAATATTGTCTCATATCTTATTAATCTGGTACTAATCATATGGACTTTTATCATTTATGTATTTCGGTAATCCAATTACAAATGATAAAAGAGCAATTTCCTTTGTCACATAGTTAATTTGTACAACAACACAATGTTCTGTATATAGTGATGCTATGGTCATAATTGTCCAACAAAGGAGTCAATCATGGTGTTAGGGAACAAATCCTAGAGTTTGGAACACAAGGGAAAGGCTTGGAGCTCTTCTCAAGCACAAAGGTTTTGGACTTCCAACATCCAACGAAACTGATCATGTAAGTTTTTCCGCAACTTCTTTGAGTATTCACATGAAATCATGAATTAGAAGATCTTTGGCATGTTCTAAGAACTTAACAATGGTATCAAGAGCCTTTTCTAAGCATGAAATGAATTTAGGGTTTATATACTTTAATTTGGGGTTTTTAATGATTTGAGCATGATTTTTTCAAATTGATGGTTTGGTTGAGCTTGGATGATGATGAATTAGATTTAATGCTGTTGGTTTATTCTAAGGTCCCAAGATCAACAAGACATGAATAATGCGTGAATACATCAACGGAGGTAGCGGAATACTCACATTGATCGGTTGAGTCGATTTGAAGACGAATGAAGCCCAAAAACGCACTGCCCTTCACGCCAAACTGCTGGCAGTCCACTGCCCTGCAAAACAGAAATTTGAGTGAAGAAACGGAGCTCATAGCTTCGTCGGATGGATCCCGTCTCATGGTCGAACCTCCCTACCACCTTCGCAAGACTTGTAAGTGTGCTAGCACTTGATTTTTCACCATGAAAATCACTCTTTGCTTCCCTAAAGTCCACGCCATTTCTGGTTCCAAACCAGTCCAAGAATTTCTTCATTGGGCGTGAGAGAAGAGAGAGTTTTGAGAGAGATGAAATTGTGTTAAGTTAAAAGATTTACCAAAATCAATTTATATTTATGCCATAATGTTTATTAAATAAATAATACTTATGACACAAAACATGCAATGGCTTAGAGTGTCAAACACTCAAACTCCATGCAAACCATTGAGTGTATTGTACACAATCTTCATGCAATGCATTAGAATTAAATAATGCATAATATGACATGTGTCATGTGGGCCCCACATGTTTCCAAATGAAAGTGGGCCCACGTGCACTCACGCGTTCAGGTTCGATATTTCCGAATACCGAGCTTACTTACGTCGCGACGTTAATTAAATCGAATAATTGCGGCTAGCGAAATTATTATTTACGTCGCTAACGAATTAATTCTAAATTAACTCGTTTGCCCAAATTAAAATCTAATTTTAATTCCGCGTCGAAATCTAATTTCGTATAATATATCGAATATATTAATTTACCGATTAATTCCAAATTAATCGTTATCTCTCTCTAGACGATATTTTATCCTAGATAAAATATCTCCGTAATTAATCCTAGATTAATTTTCTCTCTCTTCTGTATAATCCCAGATTATTCAAGAGTGCAAGTTGTGCGTCATCGGTGGATTATCGGGAAGCGACCCATGAGATCCCCGGATAATCTGGCAGTAAATACGGTCGTCGGAGTATCCGAATCACGTACGTACCAAGTACTACGTTCTATACCGATTACGAGACAAGGTCGACTCCTAGCAAAGCACCAAGTCTTCCCAAGTTCTCCGGACATATTCATCAAAGAATATCTAGATCTGTATCAAGCGTAGTATACGATTGTATTGTGCATATCGACCCAGTATCGGATAATCACGTGCTAGGGCTGGGGCTGGATAAGTGTCTGCCCCGTCCGAAACACATATCGGATGTCTGGTAACTAGTCTCTATAATCGGATATTCATGACCTGGTCATAATATCACGATTGGATGCGCATCACTTAAGAGCACTAATACCGTATCCTGCGTGACATCATCTCCATTATGACTTGAGTGACACATCCGTCTTGACATCACATCCAATACACTACGATTCTCTGATAAACCCAGAAGTGGTGTACACAGAACCCGTTAAGTCCCCCACCACCAAAACCAAAGTTTACCGATTGTCGTAAGTATTAGTGATGCAAGTCTCAGGTTAAGACTATACACACCTACCTTGATTTCGGCCTCCCATAGACACCTAGTCATAATACCAATGGGATTCCGAAGGGTCTATCCAGAGCGAAGCTGTTTCCCGTACCATCGGTGAAACACGACCTCATATCGCACTTGCACAAGTATCCAATACTTTATATATGAGAACTATGCCGTTGTGCCCTCACAACGCGCACAAGTGCAATACTAGCCTATTCCGCATTATCGATGTCCAGTCTCGATAATACTACGGCTAGGGATATTTAATGATTAATCCTTCGTGGACTGATACTGTCTCATATCATCTCAATCCAGGAACTAATCATATGGACCTCTCTTCATTTATATATCTATGGTGATCTAATCACAAATGACGAGAGTGCAATTTCCTTGTTACATAGTTAATTTGCTACAGCAACACAATGTTCTGTGCAAATAGTGACGCTATGGGTCATATTATCCAACAATCTCCCACTTGGCACGTAGCGAGTCACTCAAGTGTCCTACACTCGAACTATGTAAGGTTCGCTCAAATTGCTGAGAAAAGGTTTTCGTCAGCGGATTTGTTCGATTATCGTTTGACGCGATTTATACGATCATCACATCGCCACGATGTATGATCCGAACGAATCAGATGATATAGAAGTATATATCTGGATCGTCGATGAGACCTTTAATTCCTTAGCCTGTGCTGACGCCTAGCTCAGCTGCTAACAGAACTATATCTAATCTAATTAGATTTACTTTCGACCCAAAAGACTTCTATTGCTGCCTCAGCTGCAGCAATAATCCGCATTTGTTGTTTATACGGCAACAGTTATCTTGCTTGGAAGATTTCCAGCTCACTGTCCCGTTATTCAAACTTTATAGTACCGCATATTTAATCGTTTGGAAACTTGCAGTGGTGATCCCAGTCACTTCAAGTTCTCCTTCTCCATAGTTTAAGATAGCATCTTTAGTTCTCAGAGATACTAACAGATGTTCTTAACTTCAATCCAGTGACTATCACTTGGATTGACCCGATTGTGACTCCATATGCTCGAAGCGTATGAGACACCAATACAAGTACATTTTAAATGTACAATTTCCCAGAGAGTGTTTGACAACTCCAAATCTATCCCAGTAGATCTTTATTCCTTGAATAAGTTGTTACTACCCCCAGAATTCTACGGAGAATTTCTATTGAAAGCCAAGCTTTCAACAATAGCTTTATGGGAATTTCACTGTCAGTGCGCTCTCCCACTAACCTCCTTATATACACAAGAATTATTTCGTTTTGAGTCAAATCATAAACCATTATGATTATTTCAAAACGACAGTTCCAAGAACCTTATGCTTGCATCAATCCAAACATGGATCGAATAACCCGCAAACCTTGTTTGTCGGTTATACAAAATCGTCAGGATGTTGTAAACATCCTCCAAAAGGTTTCCTTTTCAGGAAAGCGATTTTGATTTGTAACTGACACATTTCATAAATGAAATACACAGTTATCAACAAGCATCTTCAAAATGGATTTATCATGGCAACAGGTAAAAGGTTGAACCATTATTAACATAATGTTGATAACGATACCTTTCCGTCGAAAGCATAGCTTTGTACGTTGGTATGTTGCCATCCATGTATGTCTTCCTTGAAGACATTTATAGTACTAATAGGCACAACGCCTTGTGGTACAACAACTAGTATCCAAACATAGTTGTTATACATGGAATCCATTTCGGACTCATGGCACTTTGCCATAACAGGGAGTCGATACCTCGTATCACTTCCTCATAACGTAGTCGGATGGTACACCTCCATAAGATTGACATCATTATGGGGTGAGATCAGAAACCCATACCCTAGGTTGTTTTCTGACTCTATCCGATCTACTAGTTTCTTGTGTATTTGAAGATTAATGGTATAGTTTCATCATAGATGAACTATTTGTGTTCCATTAAGGACTTCGTGCCTTGAACAGTATTACTCCGATTTTCATCGAGTATCACTATCCTCCCACTGACCACTGCATATCGGTATTCCTCTCAGGAAAACCGCATGGTGAGCAACAATTATATTGTTCTCATGTGGGATTTATAAGTATTATACTTAAGGTTTCCCTTAGATAACCTATATTGGCACTTATCCAATTTGGGTCCTTAGTTTGGTATCATCCAAACGCTATGCCTGGCATACCCAAATTATCAGGAATGAGAAACCTCGTTTCTTCCCTGTTCATATCCTATATGATATCTGTCAAACAGATTTATATGGAACCTTATTCTAAATAAGTTTTGCACTGTTAATACATATCCGGTTGAAGGAGATAGTAGCTCAGAGCGACTCGTGATAAACCTTATTATGTCCAACAAAATTCGGTTTTAGTTCAGACATACCGTCTAACTGACGTGTCTCGAGAGGAGTCCTCATATGAAAGAATACCGTACTCTTTCATGTATATATGAAACTTACTGCTTAAGTATTTTCATTACGGTATTACCGTGGCGGAATAACACTATAGCCGATCTGTTTGTCTACTTCGTGTCGAAACTCTAAAGTTTCCGATCTGTGTTCTTCAAAAGAAACACATAACCACAACGTGATGTCACATCCGTTAAGGTCACGAAATATTCATGTTCACATCTAGCCTAGCTAGATATGGGCCCACTTAATTCATCATGAATAGGGCTAACAGATCGGTGGCCCTTTTACTATTACCAAGTAAATAGTATTTTAGGTATCTTACCTAATAAACTAGATTCGTAGACCTTATTTGAATAGTCAAATCAGTCCTAGTACCCACTCTTAAAAAGTGTGGATATACGAGTCTTCTTTATTGTGTCCTGGACAACAATGCCACAAATAAGTCTCTATTGATCAAATCAATTTGAGCTATTTATTTGTCACTTTATATGTTTGAGATTTTATTATATTCAAAATATAAATTCTGTTATTTACATCTAATGTATTTATCTCAGTATCATCTTTATATAATGAAACACTTTAGTGTTCTAGAATATAAAGGTTTTATATCCGCATGGATTAAACACTGATATAGAGATAATGTCTCTAGTTAAACTAGTTACATTATAACATTTCGTAATTTAAGTACATACCCAAAGGGTAGTTCCTAAATTTAGGTATCTACGATCGAAACAGCGACTTTCGTCCCGTTTCCAATTCGCAGAGAAATCTCGGCTTGAAGCCAGTATCCGGCTCACAGCGGATTCTGAACGTCAATACATATATTTTATGTACCACACTAAGTATTTAAAATTCAATTTCAATACTAGTAGTGAACATAACTTTGACAAATATTTTTAAAGTTGGAGCCTCGCCCTTCTTTAATTCCTTCGTGTCTTCCATATCCAAATGGTAGTCACTTTGGGATATGTCAATTATCTTTTCAATATTTCACAAACCTTTGGGAAAGCCTTGGGTTTCGGAATATCGAAACGATGTGCACCTTGTGCTACATGCCCAATTGCAAACTTTGACTTTTCCCACTAGAATAGTCAATTAATTATCCAGGATTATAATTACAATTTTAATACTTTTAAATCTAAAGATAGATTTATTAAATTATATTAATTACACACAAAGTCATCATCTAATCTTCAAAGACTTTACTATTTGCTAAAATAGGCTTAATAAGTATTTTACAATATAAACTCAATAATAATAATATAAACCTTAATAAAATTAATATCTTCAAACATGTATATCACAATAAATATTTAATTCAAACATTATATTTAATAAGCTAACTAATTTATATATAATTACACTAAAGTCTCATAATAATCAACTTTATATATATCTTAATTATGGGCTTAATCATAATATGTTATTTTATAATAATAAATTACCTATTATGATCCAATTGAAAATTAATCATTTAAAATATTTAATCCAATGATTATATATTTAAATTTCAACTTTCAATTCTTTATGATTTTAATAGTCCAACTATTTAATCAATTTAAAAGGTACTATTTATTATAATGATTACAATATCCAATTATTTATCAACTATAATTTTAATATGATTACTATAATCAATTATAAAATCAACTATCATTTTAATTCATTATATTGATTACTATAATCCAATTATAAAATCATTAATTATATTGATTACTATAATCCAATTATAAAATCAACTATCATTTAATTCAATTATATTGATTACTATAATCCAATTAAAAAATCAACTATATATTGAATAGTTTGTATTTCCAACTATATATTTTTTTAAAACAACTAAATATTAGTCCGACTATACTTTTGATTAATATGACGAGTAAAATAAATGAGCGTGTTTAGCGAGTATTCGAACGAATGTTGCAAATTCAATACTTGCCTCCCACTATTTTTCGTCGAGCCTCTAACCCTCTGTGGAGTACTCGGGAAACCGTGTTTTCCTAGTGGGCTAGGATCCTATTAAATAACACACAACCCTGACTTTGGCCAATAAAAAGATGTATGCTATTTAACTAGGTAGATCTCACAGATCAATTGGATCTCATCCAATTCCTAGATCCGGTTAGGTGGACATCCAAGTCCGAAACATATGTATAATGTCAATGTATCCATTACATTTTCCTAACCCTATCCTCCGAATCATCTAGGCCTTGGCTTTGGCCAAAAACAAACCTAATGATTCCAGTTAAGCGGGACCCTTGACGAGGAAAGTTTTCGTAATCAATGTCATTGGACAAAAAGTGACCTTGACTTTGGCCAATAAAAATCACGATTTGGACAAGACACCGATATGCAACAAAACTCTCATGATTCAAGTACATCCTTGATTGACAAAGGTCTTGACTTTGGTCAAAAACAAACCAATGCCAACTTCGGATCTTGAACAAGAATCATTCAATGGAAGGATATTTGCTTAATATAGATTGAGGGATTTTCGCGTGCAAATTGGCTACCAATTTAATTATCTTTGTTAAGTCTCATCATCATACACCCTTAAACATGCATTCTAAATACATAATAAGCGAGTATGAAATAAAATAATAATGATATGCGGATGGATACTTAACACATTGATCCTAGATCAAATCTCTCCCCTTTCTCACTCAAGCTAGCACTTGTACTATTTCTACCCGTTACACTACACTTCTAAAGAAACCTCATATATATAGAGGGGAAGGTGAGAAGAGAATACAAAGAGAAAGAAGGTGATAAGGCTGGACACGCAGGTCCAATTTAATAAATCGAATTTATTACAACAATTTCTAAAATTGCCCACTCATCTAATATCCATCCGATATGCATTATTCATTCAACACAACCATGTATTCACACACATAAGCATGCTATCAATCAATCTAATCAAATTAATTAATCTGATAATTAAGTGATCGTCCAATGTTCAAACAACGATTTGATTTTGTTCGAGTCAAACTCGTTTTTGCGAATAAGTACTCAAAGTACGAATTCATGAATTAAATTAAACTACATCATTAAATCTAATTTAACATGCTTTTAATACTAATTCACTATTCAATTCCAAATTAAATATTGCACTTTATATTAATAAACCTTTTACGATTTAAATTCCAAATTCAATCGCGTCGGGACTCAAAGTCCGATTAACGTCCAACGTCAATTTAATTTAAGTCTAATGGGCTTCAATTAATTTCTTTAGGCATGGGCTTCGGCAACCAAAGCCCAATAGTGGATCACCCAAAATGCCTTAGAAATCAATTTCGGCCCATTAGGCCCAATTAAACTTTATGGTTCATTAGTCACAATTGGCTTTATGGTTAAGGTTTTGGGCCCATTGGATCCAATCCATTTGGCCTAAACCAAACTTGATAAATCAAGCCCAATAGGCCCAATTAAACAATTCAATTCAGCCCAAATCCAATTTAAGCCTAATAATTAATTACATTAATCCAATTACGCAATTTAATTACCTAAAGTGCATTACATGATTAATCGACTAAATCAATTTTTTAAAACACCAAATTAGTCTTATTAATCATATTCAATTCATTATCATATGTCAAACACACTAAATGAAAAATCAACCCATTTACATGCTTTCATGCTCTCGGCCAAGGGATTTTGTGTCCGATTCGGTTTCGATCCAATCGAACCTACAATCGACATCAAATCACCATCCGATTTGATTTCATGCACATCCAATGTCACAAAACCAAAACACCAAGACATTAGGGCATAGGCAATTCGGCCAACATATAGAATTTAGGGTTTTTGTTCAATTAAAATTAAATCCAATTCAATCTTAATTAACATCATCCTACTCTCATTACAACTCATCCAATGAATTAATAATGAAAAATTCCAAGAATTCCAATATCATACATATTCGGCCAACACCATCAAATTGGGGAAAATTATTCCAAATCAATTTTCGTCAAATTAGTCCAACCAATATGAATTTAAACATGTTATAAGCATACTCAAACAAGCAATTTATTCAAATCATGCTCAAATCACATTTACCCAAATTTTAAACCGTACAAATTTCATGCTTGCAACATTAGCTCTTGATGCCATTGTTGGTTTATTCTAAGGTCCCAAGATCAAACAAGACATGAAATAATGCGTGAATACATCAACGGAGGTAGCGAAATACTCACATTGATCGGTTGAGTCGATTTGAAGACGAATGAAGCCCAAAAACGCACTGCCCTTCACGCCAAACTGCTGGCAGTCCACTGCCCTGCAAAACAGAAATTTGAGTGAAGAAACGGAGCTCCTAGCTTCGTCGGATGGATCCCGTCTCATGGTCGAACCCCTCCCTACCACCTTCGCAAGACTTGTAAGTGTGCTAGCACTTGATTTTTCACCATGAAAATCACTCTTTGCTTCCCTAAAGTCCACGCCATTTCTGGTTCCAAACCAGTCCAAGAATTTCTTCATTTGGGCGTGAGAGAAGATAGAGTTTTGAGAGAGATGAAATTGTGTTTAGTTAAGAGATTTACCAAAAATCAATTTATATTTATGCCATAATGTTTATTAAATAAATAATAAACTTATGACACAAAACATGCAATGGCTTAGAGTGTCAAACACTCAAACTCCATGCAAAACATTGAGTGTATTGTACACAATCTTCATGCAATGCATTAGAATTAAATAATGCATAATATGACATGTGTCATGTGGGCCCCACACGTTTCCAAATGAAAGTGGGCCCACGTGCACTCACGCGTTCGGGTTCGATATTTCCGAAATACCGAGCTTACGTCGCGACGTTAATTAAATCGAATAATTGCGGCTAGCGAAATTATTATTTACGTCGCTAACGAATTAATTCTAAATTAACTCGTTTGCCCAAATTAAAATCTAATTTTAATTCCGCGTCGAAATCTAATTTCGTATAATATATCGAATATATTAATTTAACGATTAATTCCAAATTAATCGTTATCTCTCTCTAGACGATATTTTGTCCTAGATAAAATATCTCCGTAATTAATCCTAGATTAATTTTCTCTCTCTTCTGTATAATCCCAGATTATTCAAGAGTGCAAGTTGTGCGTCATCGGTGGATTATCGTGAAGCGACCCATGAGATCCCCGGATAATCTGGCAGTAAATACGGTCGTCGGAGTATCCGAATCACGTACGTACCAAGTACTACGTTCTACTACGATTTACGAGACAAGGTCGACTCCTAGCAAAGCACCAAGTCTTCCCAAGTTCTCCGGACATATTCATAAAAGAATATCTAGATCTGTATCAAGCGTAGTATACGATTGTATTGTGCATATCGGCCCAGTATCGGATAATCACGTGCTAGGGCTGGGGCTGGATAAGTGTCTGCCCCGTCCGAAACACATATCGGATGTCTGGTAACTAGTCTCTATAATCGGATATTCATGACCTGGTCATAATATCACGATTGGATGTGCATCACTTAAGAGCACTAATACCCTATCCTGCGTGACATCATCTCCATTATGACTGGAGTGACACTTCCGTCTTGACATCACATCCAATACACTACGATTCTCTGATAAACCCAGAAGTGGTGTACACACAGAACCCGTTTAAAGTCCCCCACCACCAAAACCAAAGTTTACCGATTGTCGTAAGTATTAGCGATGCAAGTCTCAGGTTAAGACTATACACACCTACCTTGATTTCGGCCTCCCATAGACACCTAGTCATAATACCAATGGGATTCCGAAGGGTCTATCCAGAGCGAAGCTGTTTCCCGTACCATCGGTGAAACACGACCTCTTATCGCACTTGCACAAGTATCCAATACTTATATATATGAGAACTATGCCGTTGTGCCCTCACAACGCGCACAAGTGCAATACTAGCCTATTCCGCATTATCGATGTCCAGTCTCGATAATACTACGGCTAGAGATATTTAATGATTAATCCTTCGTGGACTGATACTGTCTCATATCATCTCAATCCAGGAACTAATCATAGGGACCTCTCTTCATTTATATATCTATGGTGATCTAATCACAAATGACGAGAGTGCAATTTCCTTGTTACATAGTTAATTTGCTACAGCAACACAATGTTCTGTGCAAATAGTGACGCTATGGGTCATATTATCCAACATATGCATCTTAAAAATGAGAAAAAATGAATTGGATAAATTTTCCCCTAATTTCCTTGCTTTGACCGAAACATGAACCCTAGATAGATCATGGTGATTTTTTTGATTTTAGACCATCGGATGTGTTTAAAGTATGATATGTATATTGATTGTTGATTTAATTAGATTGAAATCAAAATTGGATATAAATTATGCATATGTCGTGACTTGAAAAGCATGAATTGATTGATTTTGCTTCAATTGTGTTGGACATGAATTGAATAAATTAAAGCATGATTAATTATATAAATTGGTGTTTTGGAAATATTAATTTAACTAATTAATTGTGACTAATACACTTTAATTAAAAATTAATGTGAAATTTGGAATTTTGTATTAATTAAAATTAGTCTTTAATTTTGAATTGGGCTAATATTGTTGTATTTGGGCTTAATAGGCTTGGTTGAGCCAAGTTGGTTTATGACAATTGGATTGGATCCAAATTGGGCCTAAAACCATTCCATAAAGTCCAAATATAATAATTGGGCCTTTAACTATTTAATTGGGCCTAATAGGGCAAAATTGATTTTTTGCAAATAGGGTGATTCCTAAATTGGGCGGTTTGATTCATATTGGCCAAAGCCCATTCCTTAAGATTAATTAAAAGCCCATTAACCCTAATTAAATTGACATTGGATGTTAATTGGGCCTTTGAGACCCATTAAGATTGGATTTAGAATCTAAGTCTAAAAGGCACACAAATGAGTGTAATTATTTAATTTGGAATTAAATTAGAATTAGTATTGAATACAAATTAAATTGAATTTAAAATTGTAGTTCAATATAATTCTAGAATATGTACTTTGAGTACTTATTCTTAATGAGTTGGACTCGCGCAAATCAAATCGTTGTTTGAACATTGGATGGTCATTAATTCAAAGATTAATTAATTGGATTAGATTGATTGAATAACATGCTTTGTGTGAATACATGGATGTATTATATGAATAATGTATATCAGATGGATATTAGAAGGGTGAGGGCAATTTTGGAAATTATTGTAATAAATTTAGAATTTATTAAATTGGACCTGCGTGTCTAGCCTTATATCTCTTGACTCTTTGTATTTCTCTTCTCACCAATTCCCCTCAATGTTAATGAGGTTTCTTAATGTATTATGTAATTGGGTAGAAGTTAGAATAGTGCTAGCCGGGGAGAGGAAATGGAGAGATTTGTTCTAGGAACAATTTGTTCAATATCCATCCGCATATCGTTATTATTTATTTCGCGCCTTATTATGCTTTTAGAATGCATGCTTAAGGGTGTATGATGAGACCTAATCAAAGATAATAAATGGGTTGCCAATTTACGTGAGAAACCCTCAATAAATATTAAGTGTTTTCCTTCCATTGAGCGGTTCTCTCTCAAGATCCAAGATTGGCATTGGTTTGTTTGGCCAAAGTCAAGATCAATGTCCATCGCGGATGTGTTTGAACCACAAAGGCTTTGTTATATATCGCATGTTTTGGGAAGTTGTGACTTGTTGGCCAAAGTCAAGTTCTTGTTCATCGACGTGGATTACGAAGCTTTCCCACTGTCAATGGGTCCCGCTTAAATGGAATCATTAAGCTTGTTGAGCCAAAGCCAAGGCTTAGTTGATTCAGAGGAAAAGGTTAGGAAATATATTGGATATATTGACATATATATTGTATATATGTTTCGGACTTGGAGGTCCATCTACCGGATCTAGGAATTGGATGGGATCCAATTGATCTTAGAGATCGACCTAGTTAAATATCATATAGATTGTTGGCCAAAGTCAAGGTTGTGTGTTATTAAACGGGATCCTAGTCCACTAGGAAACTAGGTTTCCCGAGTACTCAACAGAGGGTTAGAGGCTCACCGAAAATTAATGGGAGGCCAGTATTGAATTTGCAATTTCGTTCAATACTTGCCAAATACGTGCTTTCAAATTATTTTCATCATTTTATATATTTTTTAGTTGGACTAATATTTTATATTTTTCTTTTAGTAGTTGGACTGTACCCGTAATCATTAATTGAATAGTTAGACTGTTGCAATTAAGATGGCCGGAAAGATCAACGTTAGGGACATTATCATGGGCGAAAATGTCTTTAATGGTGCGAACTTTCCTGACTATGATATGAACCTCAGGATTGTCCTGGGGGCTGAAAAAGATGCTCTATACAATAGAGAGACCTCTCGGGCCTAAGCCCGGAATTGAGCAACCACTTGAGCTTGAGCTTTGGAAGACTCATAGATATGGCAACTCAAATGTTCAATCTGTCATGCTTTCTGGAATGACCCCACAATTTTATCATCAAAACAAGGGATTGGATCCCTACGAAATGATGTTGAAATTAAGGGACCTTCATCGATCTAACCGTAGATCGCAGAGGTATGAATTGCAGAAAAAGCTCTTTCGCTCTCGTATGTCAGAGGGTACATCTGTTGAGCACCATATGTAGCAGATGATTGCTGACATCAAACAGCTGAGACAGCTAGGCATAGTCTTCGAGGCTGAGACATTCATAGATTTGATCTTACAGTCTCATTCTGACAGCTAGAGCGGGTTCATCATGAAATATAATATGATGAACTAAGAAAATACTTTTGGAGAGTTGATGGCAATGCTGAAACAGGCAGAAAAAGAGTTTTGAAGGGCAAAAAGTGCGAGGCACACTACTCTTCGACATCTCAGTCTGCCAAGGCTTGGCCAAAGGCTACCAGAGGTGTGAAGAAAAAGAAAAGGAGAAATGGCAAGGCCAAATCATCAAAGTCTTCTGGGAAGGCAAAGAATAAATCCCAAGATGTCTGCCTGCAGTGTGGCAAACGGGGTCACTGGAAGCATGACTGCCATGAGTGTTGGACAAAATGACCATAGCGTCACTATTTGCACAGATCATGTGTTTGTTGTAGCAAATTAACTATGTGACAAGGAAATTGCACTCTCATCATTTGTGATTATATCACCATAGATATATAAATGAAGAGAGGTCCCTATGATTAGTTCCTGGATTGAGAATGATATAAGACAGTATCAATCCCCGAAGGATTAATCATTAAATATCCCCAGCCGGAGTATTATCGAGACTGGACATCGATAATGCAGAATAGGCTAGTATTGCACTTGTGTGCGTTGTGAGGGCACAACGGCATAGTTCTCTATATATAAGTATCGGATACTTATGCAAGTGCGATAGGAGGTCGTGTTTCACCGATGGTACGGAAACAGCTTCGCTCTGGATAGACCCCTCGGAATCCCATTGGTATTATGACTATGTGTCTATGGGAGGCCGAATTCAAGGTAGGTGTGTATAGTCTTAACCTGAGACTTACATCGCTAATACTTACGATAATCGATAGACTTTGGTCTTGGTGGTACAGGGCTTTAACCGGTTCTGCGTACACCACTTCTGGGTTTATCAGAGAGTCGTAGTGTATTGGGTGTGATGTCGAGACGAAGTATCACTTCAGTCATAGTGGAGATGATGTCACGCAGGATACGGTACTAGTGCTCTTGAGTGATGCGCATCCAATCGGGATATTGTGACCAGGTCATAAATATCCGATTATAGAGACTATGTTACTAGACATCCGATATGTGTTTCGGACGGGGCAGACACTTATCCAGCCCCAGCCCTAGCACGTGACTATCCGATACTGGGCGATATGCACAATACAATGGTATACTACGCTTGATACAGATCTTAATATTCTTAAATGGATATGTCCGGAGAATTGGGTAGACTTGGTGCTTTGCTAGGAGTCGACCTTGTCTCGTAAATCGGTAGAACGTAGTACTTGGTACGTACGTGATTCGGATACACCGACGACCGTATTTACTGCCAACTTATCCGGGGATCTCATGGGTCGCTTCCCGATAATCCACCAATGACGCATAACTCGCACTCTTAAATAATCTGGGATTATATAGAAGAGAGAAAATTAATCTAGGATTAATTACGGAGATATTTTATCTATGATAAAATATCGTCTATAGAGAGATAACGATTAATTTTGAATTAATCGGTAAATTAATATATTCGATATATTAATCGAAATTAGATTTCGACGCGGAATTAAAATTAGATTTTAATTCGGGCGAACGAATTAATTTAGAATTAATTCGTTAGCGACGTGAATAGTGAATTCGCTAGGCGTAATCATTTAATTACGACGCGACGGAAAAATTGTTAATTTAGAATTAGCAACCCGAGCCCGAGTGTGATTGCGAGCGCATTCGTATTTCGAATTTGAGTGCGGCATCGCAAGTCGCATCAAGCGTCAAATCATTAGTCGCATCAAACGTCAAATCACTTGTCACTTTGAGTGATGTGACTTGACAACATGTCACTTTATTAAAGTAGATGTGACTTGATGGACTTTTGACTTTTGAGTGTGGAACACTCAAAGTCATTACAATTGATTTAATTTTTTTTTTTGAAAGCAATTAAATGGTAAAAACAGTTATTATTTTTTGGAAAATATATAAACAAATGTTTACCACTTTTGTAATAACTTAACAACTTTTTCCTTTCTCATTCTCTCTTCAAGCCTCACGCCCAAGGGGCATTTTTTCACTGGTTTTTGAAGCCAAAAACGTGAGCAAAGGGAAGCCAAGAGTTGGGTTTTTTGTGGCAAAAGCCGCAAGTGCTAGCACACTACGAGACTTGCGAAGGTGGTAGGGAGGTTCACCCATGAGGCGGGACTCATCCGACGGAGTTTGGAGCTTCGAAATGAGACCCGAAACTGCCAAACCAGTGAGCATGAACTGCAGCAGTGGGCGCATCAAACCAGTGGGTTTTTGCGGCTTCAATCGTCTTCAAATTGACTCAACCGATCGATGTGAGTATTCCGCTATCTCCGTTGGTGTGTTCACACATTCTTTTCATGTCTTGTTTGATCTTGGGACCTAGATAATAACCAACAATGGCATCAAGAGCCTAGGTTCAAGCATGAAAAATGTAGGGCTTAAAATTTGGGTAAATGTTTGTTGAGCATGATTGAATAAATTGATTGTTTAAGTATGCTTATAACATGTTTATTTCATTTTGGTTGGACCAATTTGTTGAAAAATGATTTGGAATTATTTTCCCCAAATTGATTACCTTGGCCGAATGTATTAGCTATTTTGGGTTCTTGGAAATTTTTGTTTTTTGATTCATTAGATGAATTGGAATCATAATGTTTGATGTTAATTTGAGGTCATTGGATTTTACTTTGAATTGGACAAAAACCCCAAAATCTATATTGGCCGAATGTAACTATGCCCTAATGTCTTGGTATTTTTGATTTTATGACATTGGATGTGTATGAAATCATTTAGGATGTTGATTTAATGTCGATTGTGGGTTCGATTGGATTGAAACCAAATCGGACACAAAATCCATCCTTTGGCCGAGAGCATTAAAGCATGTAATGGGTTTGATTTTTTCATTTATGTGTTGGACATATGATAATGATAATGAGCATGATTAATTGGACTAATATGGTGTTTTTGAAATATTGATTTAGTTGATTAATCATGTAATACACTTTAGGTTAATGAATATGAAATTGGATTTTGTATATTAATAATTATTGGGCCTAATTTTGGAAATTGGACTTTAATGTTGTAATTGGGCTATTGGGCTTGATTTTATCAAGTTGGGTTTAGGCCAAATGGATTGGATCTAATTGGGCCTAAAACCACAACCATAAAGCCCAAATGCGACTTAATGAACCTTTAAAGTTTAATTGGGCCTAATGGGCCAAGATTGATTTATGGGCTTATGGGGTAAATCCCGGATTGGATTTTGGTTATCGGTTTGACCCGAGTTGACAAAAGTCCACGCCTTAAGAAATCAATTAAAAGCCCATTGGACCTTAATTGAATTGACGTTGGACGTTAATCGGTCTTTGAGACGCGTTACGATTAAATTTGGAATTTAAATCGTAAAAGGTTTATTAAAGAAAAGTGTAATATTTAATATGGAATTGAATAGTGAATTAGTATTAAATACATGCTAAATTAGATTTAATGATGTAGTTTATTTAATTCATGAATTCGTACTTTAAGTACTTATTCGCAAAAAACGAGTTTGACTCGAACAAAATCAAATCGTTGTTTGAACATTGGATGATCACTTAATTATCAGATTAATTAATTTGATTAGATTGATTGATAGCATGCTTATGTGTGTGAATACGTGGTTGTGTTGTATGAATAATGTATATCGGATGGATATTAGTCGGGGTGGGCAATTTTAGAAATTGTTGTAATAAATTCGATTTATTAAATTGGACCTGCGTGTCCAGCCTTATCACCTTCATTCTCTTTGTATTCTCTTCTCACTTATTCCCCTCCATGTAAATGAGGTTTCTTTAGAAGTGTAGTGTAACAGGTAGAAGTAATACAAGTGCTAGCTTGAGTGAGAAAGTGAGAGATTTGATCTAGGATCAATGTAAGTATCCATCCGCATATCATTATTATTTATTTTCATACTCGCTTTATTATGTATTTAGAATGCATGTTTAAGGGTGTATGATGATGAGACCTTAACAAAGATAATTAAATTGGTAGCCAATTTGCACGCGAAAAACCCTCTCGTTAAATATCAAGCGTTTATTTTCCTTCCATTGAGTGAGTCTTACTCAAGATCCGAGATTGGCAGGGGTTGTTGGCCAAAGTCAAGCCCTTGTCCGTCAAAGATGTGTTTTAATCACGAGGCTTTGTTCCATATCGGTGTCGTGTCTAAGTTGTGGTTTGTTGGCCAAAGTCAAGACCACTTCTTGTCCATTGACATTGATTACGAAGCTTCCATGTCAATGGGTCCGCGCTTGACTGGGATCACTAGGTTTGTTGTGCCAAAGCCAAGGCCTAGTTGATTCAGAGGAAAAAGGTTAGGGTATATATTCGATATATAGGCATATATAAGATATATGTTTGGGACTTGGATGTCCACCTACTGGATCTAGGAGTTGGATGGGATCCAATTGATCTTCGAGATCTACCTAGTTAACTATCATACAATTTGTTGGCCAAAGTCAAGATTGTGTGATACTTTAACGGGATCCTAGCCCACTAGGAAACACGGTTTCCCGAGTACTCAACAGAGGGTTAGAGACTCGACGAAAAATAGTGGGAGGCAAGTATTGAATTTGCAACATTCGTTCGAATACTCGCTAAACGCGTCATCTATATTTTACTCGCCATATTAATCAAAAGTATTAGTTGGACTAATATTTTATGTTGTTTTTAAAATATATATAGTTGGACTATATACAAACTCATTCGATATATAGTTGATTTTATAATTGGATTATAGTAATCAATATAATTGAATTAAAATGATAGTTGATTTTATAATTGGATTATAGTAATCAATATTAAGATTATAGTTGATTAAATAATTGGATTATTGTAATCATTATAATAAATAGTACCTTTATTAAAATTGATAAATAGTTAGACTATTAAAATCAAGAAAGGATTTGAAAAGTTGAATATTTAAATGATTTAATTTTCATTGGGAATTAATAATAGGTTACTTTATTGGATAAAATAACTTGTTATATCTAAGCCCATAATTAAGCAAATAAGTAGAGCATAAAATCTTTGGAAGATTTATGTGATGATGAATTTAGTGCTTAATTTAATATACTTGACAATAAATATATTTTAAAGTCAAAGTTTGCAATTGGGCAAGTTGCACAAGGTGCACATCATTTCGATATTCTAAAACCCAAGGCTTGGCCAAAGTTTTGTGAAATATTGAAAAGATAATTGACATATCCCAAAGTGACTACCATTTGGATATGGAAGACACGAAGGAATTAAAGAAAGGGCGAGGCTCTAACTTTAAAAATATTTGTCAAAGTTATGTTCACTACTAGTATTGGAATTGGATTTTAAATACTTAGTGTGGTACATAAAATATATGTTTGATGTTCAGAATCCGCTATGAGCTGGATACTGACTTCAAGCCGAGATTTTCTGCGAATCGGAAACGGGACGAAAGTCGCTGTTTCGAACCGTAGATACCTAAGTTTAGGAACTACCCTTTGGGTATGTACTTAAATTAGGAAATTTTTATATGTAACTAGTTTGACTAGAGACATTATCTCTATATCAGTGTTTAATCCGATGCGGATAAAACCTTTTTTCTAGAACACTAAGTGTTTCATTATATAAGATGATACTGAGATAAATACATTAGATGTTGTTGATGTTGTTTTCAATCAATTTTCAGCGCTACATACAGCATTTAAGACAGCACGACAAGGACAAAAGGGTAAATTCTCTGTCTGGTTGAGATCATGTAGCCGACCCGACCAGTTCATGTGAAACCGACCACATTGGTTCAGATGACCGAACCGACACTATAGAGGTCGGCAGGAACGCTCTCAGCATAAAAGATTGTCATGGCCGACCTCATTAAAGACCGACCAGATGACGGACCGTGCTCAAGACAACAGCCACCCCATTCTTATGGATAAGATAGGAAAATATCCTATTTCGCAAGGAGAAGGAGTCAGAGTCCAAAAGGGAAAGCAGAAGAAGAAGGCAATACCGGATCAGGAAACCCTACAAGAAGAGAAGACTGGGTTCAAATAGGATTTCTTATACAAATAGGAATCTGATTTCTGTATTATTATAAATAGAAGGGTAGAGCATGTGTAAAAGGGCATCTGAAAATCATCACAAGAGTGAGAGATTAGTGTCATAGAGCTCTGATTTGTAAAAGCAAAAGAGGAGATCTAAGGAGTGAATTTGAGTAATAAAAAGTACCATCCTGTTCTTGCCCGTGGACGTAGGTCGGATCCCAAAATCCACCGAACCACGTTAAATCACCCTGTCTGATTGGTGCATTTTCTTGTTTTCCGCTAAGTTTGCCTTTGGTCCCCCATAACCAAACAAATTCACAGTTGGAGGAGGATTTCCTCGGGAGTGATATTCCAATATTACCCTGAGACCAAAATCCACCGTCAACAGTTGGCGCCGTCTGTGGGGAACTTCACAAAAAGCAATTCACGTGATAAGACAAATGGCGGAAGACGGAAATCACCAACCAGGAGGTCCGGCAATAGACTGGATGAAAAGAATGGAAGATGGGATGAGGACTATGATGGATCGACTAGAAAGAATGGAAGGAATAAACAACGAGAGAACTGAAACCGAGGCCGGACAGAGGAGAGAAAAAGGGAAAAGAGTAGTAGATGTAAGTGAAGACGAGGGACCCAGAAAGAGAGGCCCCTATGGGATAAGATCTGCGGTGGTAGGAAGATCAGAAGACACGTGGGAAGAAGAAGAGGAGGAACAGTCGCCCGACCCCTCCTCCGACAGTTTTTTCAACAACTCCAAGAGGGAGGATAGAAAGTATAACGAGGACGTACAGGAGACCTCTGAGTTCAAAGAACGCCACTCCCGGGGCGACAGGCGAACAGAAGAACACAGGAGGCGGCACGGGGGCACAACCCGCGAAATAAAATCTTGGTTGAAAAAAGAGATGACCAGATGGGGAGAAAGCCTGAAGATCGGGGCGGGAGACACCCGAGAGACGAGGAAGAGGGGTCTCCCCTTACGGAAGAAATAAAGGCAGCACAGTTTCCGAAACGATTTAGCATGCCGACCATGGCACCATACAAAGGCCACTCCGACCCAAAATCCCACATTGAAAACTTTGTCCTCCTGATGGAAGTACAGGGAGTAACGGGCGACGCCATATGCAAAGTATTTCCCTTAACTTTAGGGGGACCTGCCATCCTATGGTATAGAAGTTTAGCCCCGAGGAGCATTCAGAGCTTCTCCCAACTTAAGAAGTCGTTTATCCGACATTTCAAAGGAGCCTGCACCCCTAAAAAAACAATAGGAGAACTAAGGCTCATGAAGCAAGGAGACGACGAAACACTGAAGAGCTTCATTGAAAGGTATCACAACACTGTACTCGAGGTCGGAGGGTACGAATCCCAGGAAGCCCTGGAAAGTCTGAAAGGGGCCCTAAGAGTCGGGAAATTGTGGACCCACTGAGGATCCACGAGACACCAGACTACGCTGCCGCACTAGAGGTGGCCAGGAAGTACGTTCTACTAGAAGGCGAGGAGAAGGTATCCCGGAGGGAACAACCGCCAGAGAAAGGGTAACCAGGAGAGAAGACCATCGGCGACCGGAGAGAGAATTCCGGAAGTTCAATCCAAGACCCAGAGAGTTCAAACCGATGGCGCAAAAGGATCAAGGCAAAGGGCCCGCAACTCAAGTGAACCATGTGGTCCGAGAGGGAACGTATATTCCCCTAAGCAAGCCGCCAAGGGAAATCATCATGGAGATACGGGAGAAAGGTCTCTTAATAGAGCCCGACCTCAGGAGGTTCC
Source organism: Zanthoxylum bungeanum (assembly GCA_019454045.1). Taxonomy (NCBI): domain Eukaryota; kingdom Viridiplantae; phylum Streptophyta; class Magnoliopsida; order Sapindales; family Rutaceae; genus Zanthoxylum; species Zanthoxylum bungeanum. The sequence continues at coordinate 10,676 of SKCR01045958.1, read as the reverse complement.
CCCCAGACAGAAAAAACAAAAATCCTACTGCCTGCACCACAATCTAAAAGGACACACAACCGATGAATGCAAGGACCTGCGGGAACAAATGGAGGACCTGGCCCGGAACGGGTACCTGAACAATTACATAGACCACGAGATCATGACCGCCAGACAAAGGGCAAGGAATCGAGAGGTGAACGTCATCGCGGGAGGGGCAACGCTGGCCGGGGACTCTAACCGGTCGAGGAAAAATTATAGCCGAGCACGGGGGACAGGGTGCTAAAAACAGAAAAAATCCCAAACACCCGAGGAAGTCGGTCGACACCCATCATGTTCACCGATGAAGACGCTCAGGGGGTGAGTTTCCCCCATGACGACGCACTAATAATCAAAGCAACAATCGGCGGCACAGAAGTGGACAGGATCTTGGTGGACCCCGGGAGCGCAGTAGACATAATTTCCAAAGAAACTTTGGAGAGCCTGGGGGTAGAATGCACAGCTCTAACCAAAGACATCACCCCCCTATACGGTTTCGGGGGATCAACAGTCATCCCGCTGGGAAGAATTCAACTAGCAATGACGATCGGAGCCGCCCCCAAAACCCGAACAATCATGATAAACTTCACTGTGGTAGACTGCATGAGCAGTTATCAAGTCATTGTCGGCCGCCCTTCATGATGAGAACCAAGGCTGCAATGTCCTGTTATTACTTGAAATTGAAATTTCCCCACACGGGAAGGGATCGGGATCATATGCGGAAGCCAGAAGGTAGCCCGCAGCTGTTTTGCCACCTACTCACGAGAGACCCTCTGCGTGGAAAAAAGCACCAAGAAGAGACAGAGGGACGAGGACGACGAGAACACGAAGGAAGACCCTGCTCCTCGGCCCGATGGAGCTGCACGGCTCGGAGCAGCCGAAGAATTAGAAGAAGTAAAGCTATTCGGACCAAAGAAAAACATAAAAATAGGGGAAGTTTAGACCAGGCCCTAAGAAAAGACTTGTTGGAATGTCTGCAAGGGTACCCCGACGTTTTTGCATGGGGACACGATGACATGCCCGGAATCGACCCAAAATTCGTAAGCCATCGCTTAGCAGTGAACCCATTACACAAACCAGTAAAGCAGAAGAGGAGAATATTCAACCAGGAGCGGTGCGGAGCAGTAGCAACCGAGGTGGAAAAATTGCTGAAAGCCGGTTTCATCCGGGAAGTAAAATACCCAGAGTGGGTGTCCAACATAGTACTGGTGAAAAAATCTAACGGAAAATGGAGAATGTGCGTAGATTTCACCGACCTCAACAAAGCATGTCCAAAAGACAGCTTCCCCCTCCAAATATAGACCAACTGGTTGATACAACAGCCTGCCAAGGGCTGCTAAGCTTCATGGACGCTTTCTCGGGATACAATCAAGTCAAGATGCACCCTGCGGACGAGGAGAAGACCACATTCATCACTGACCAAGGGCTGTACTGTTATAAAGTAATGCCTTTCGGGTTAAAGAATGCAGGGGCAACTTTCCAGAGATTGGTGAACAAAATCTTCAAACCGCTCATCGGCACAACCATGCTGGTATATGTCGACGACATGATAACTATGTCCGAAAAACCAAGAGACCATGTGGCCGACCTGAAGAAAACTTTCGAACTCCTGAGGAAACACAGTTTAAAGCTCAATCCGGAAGTGTGCATTCGGGGTAGCCTCGGGAAAATTTCTGGGCTACATGGTAAGTTCACGAGGCATTGAGGCAAACCCGCAAAAGATACAAGCCGTGCTAGACCTGAAATCACCCCGGACAGTTAAGGAAGTACAAAGCCTCACAGGAAGAATCGCCGCACTCAACCGATTCATCTCACGAGCAACCGACAAGTGCCATCCTTTCTTCAAAATCATCAAAAAAGCTCAAAAAGGGGTCGACTGGACACCCGAGTGTGAAGAGGCCTTCCAGCACCTGAAACAATACCTGGCACAACCCCCTCTCTTAGCCAAACCCCTCCCAGGGGAGACACTATATCTATACTTGGCCGTCTCAAAACACGCAGTAAGCTCGGCACTAGTACAAGAGACCGACCATGTCCAGAAACCGGTTTACTACATCAGTAAAGCCCTGCTGGACGCAGAAACACGATACCCCACACACGAACTCATTGCCCTATCCCTAATCACTGCACTGCGGCCCGAAAGTTACGACCCTACTTTCAAGCCCATCCTATCAAAGTATACACGGATTATCCCCTGAGACAAATCTTGCAAAAACCTGAGGCCTCAGGGAGACTAATGAAGTGGTCGGTAGAAATAAGCGAGCATGACATCTCCTACCTCCCGAGAACAGCGATAAAAGGGCAGGCCTTAGCAGACTTCATAGCAGAGCTCACAGAACCACAGGTCCTGGCCGTGGAGGAAGCAGTTGGGAAATGTCTGTGGACGGGTCCGCAAGCTCGCACGGATACGGAGCAGGGGTAGCACTAAAAAGTAAGAAGGGAGAAGAAATACTGCTCGCCCTCAAATTCGCCTTCAAAACTACAAACAATGAAGCAGAGTACGAGGCGATACTGGCCGGACTAAGGCTGTGTACGGTAGTAGGAGTCCATGATGTAGTGATCAGGAGTGACTCCCAGCTAGCAATACAACAGCTAAAAGGAGATTTTCAAGCCAGAGAACCAGCCATGGTAGCTTACTTAGCCGAAGTAAAGAAGTGGGTGGAGAAAGTGGGAAACGTACTCTTCAAACAGGTCGGACGGGAAGACAACTGCGAAGCAGATTCCCTGGCCAGGCTTGCCTCTTCAATGAAAACAGAAAACCCCAGGGTAATCCCTCTTATATACCTCCAAGAAAGAAGCATAGGGGAGACAGAGGTGGACGTACTAGAAGAAGAAAGCAAAGATTCATGGATGCAGCCGATCAGGAGATATCTGGAAACAGGAGAAACCCCTAAAGATAAAAAGGAGGCCAGGAAGCTGAAGTTCAAGAGCACCAAGTTTTCCCTGATTGAAGAGTAGTACTCTACCGGAGAGGATACACCGTACCCCTCCTAAGATGTTTAGCACCAGAAGAGGCAGACTACGTACTCAGGGAGATTCACGCAGGCATCTGCGGGAGCCATGCCGGGGGAAGATCGATCGCCTTCAAAGCCTTAAGGCAAGGGTTTTACTGGCCAACCATGCACCAGGATGGCGTGAGGGTGGCGCGGAAATGCGAAGGATTGCAGAAGCATGCCAACCTCTACCATCAGCCGGCAGAGCAACTAACCACCATATCCAGCCCCTGGCCCTTCGCACAGTGGGGACTAGACATCATAGGGCCGATGCCGAAAGGACGAGGCCAGGCAAAATATGCAATCGTGGCCATAGACTACTTTACCAAATGGGTAGAAGCAGAGCCCTTGTCCACCATCTCAGAAAAAAAGGCCACAGAGTTCCTGAAAAGAAATATAATCTGTCGGTTCGGAATCCCCCAAGCGATCATCACCGACAACGGAAAGCAGTTCGACAGCAGGGGATTCAGGAAACTTTGTGAAGACCTCCAGATAACCTTGAAATTCGCCTCGCCGGCCCATCCCAAGTCGAACGGGCAGGTTGAAGCCACCAATAAAATCATCAAGTCAAACCTGAAAGCTCGGCTCGGATCAAGCAAAAGCCTATGGGTGGGAGCTACCGGAGGTACTGTGGGCACACCGAACGACCTTCAAGGACTCAACAGGGGAAACACCCTTCTCCCTATCATACGGATGTGAGGCCGTCATCCCGGCAGAGATCGGAATATCAACTCACCGGGTCCGCCACTTTGAAAACGAATGGAACAAAGAACTTATCAAAAATCACCTCGACCTGATCGAAGAAAGAAGAGAACAGTCAGCAGTAAGAGCAGCCATCTACCAACAGAGGATGGCCCGATTCTACAATAAGAGAGTTCGGACCCGCTCCTTCCTGCCAGGCGATCTAGTGCTAAGAAAAGTGACTCTGAACACCCGACGACCAGAAGAAGGTTCGTTAGGTGCCAAGTGGGAAGGACCTTACAAAATCATTGAGATGGTAAGACCAGGGGCCTACATCCTGGGGCGTCTGGACGGCACGAGGTTGAAGAAACCATGGAACGCCGAGATGTTAAGAAAGTACTTCCCATGAAGATCAACTTTCCTTTCTTCCATTTTCTTTCTTTTTTACAGAAACCGGGCAAAACAACGAACCGGAACAACTGTTGTAAAGAGGGCAGCACGCCCCCAAGCATGAATAAAAATTCATTTTCTGGCAAAACCCTTTGAAAAAGCGAAAAAAAAAAAAAAAAAAAAAAAAAAACCACCAAATCTGTCTTTGGACTGGGGACGTAACATTCCCCCAGTGCCAAGTGATTCTTGCAGCTCGGGGTCGGGCGATGTCCCACCGAGTCTGTCTTTGGACTGGGGACGTAACATTCCCCCAGTGCCAAGTGATTCTTGCAGCTCGGGGTCGGGCGATGTCCCACCGAGTCTGTCTTTGGACTGGGGACGTAACATTCCCCCAGTGCCAAGTGATTCTTACAGCTCGGGGACGTAACATTCCCCCGGAGCCTGCCATTGGACTGGGGACGTAACATTCCCCCAGTGCCAAGTGATTCTTTCAACAGCCCGGGACGTAACATTCCCCCGAGTCTGTCTTTTGACTGGGGACGTAACATTCCCCCAGTGCCAAGTGATTCTTCAGCTCGGGGACGTAACATTCCCCCGAGTCTGTCTTTGGACTGGGACGTAACATTCCCCCAGTGCCAAGTGATTCTTACAAGCTCGGGGACGTAACATTCCCCCGGAGTCTGTCTTTGGACTGGGGACGTAACATTCCCCCAGTGCCAAGTGATTCTTACAGCTCGGGGACGTAACATCCCCCGGAGTCTGTCTTTGGACTGGGGACGTAACATTCCCCCAGTGCCAAGTGATTCTTGCAGCTCGGGGACGTAACATTCCCCCGGAGCCTGTCTTTGGACTGGGGACGTAACATTCCCCCAGTGCCAAGATTCTTACATCCCGGGCGTAACATTCCCCGGGGCCTGCCATTAAACTGGGGACGTAACATTCCCCCAGTACCAAGTAACTCTTACAGCTCGGGGACGTAACATTCCCCCGGAGCCTGCCATTGGACTGGGGACGTAACATTCCCCCAGTGCCAAGTGATTCTTTCAACCCGGGGACGTAACATTCCCCCGGAGTCTACCTTTGGACTGGGGACGTAACATTCCCCCAGTGCCAAGTGATTCTTTCAGCTCGGGGACGTAACATTCCCCCGGAGCCTGTCTTTGGACTGGGGACGTAACATTCCCCCAGGACCAAGTGATTTAGTCAGCTCGGGACGGGTTACGAGTCAAACTCCTTCGATTTGGGGAGGAAACATTCCCCCAAAATCAAGGACCACTACCCAGCTCGGGGTCAGGTTAGACCCCTCCGGTTCATGATGACCTCTGAAGGGTCTCATATTGTTCGGACAACAACAAAAACAAAGGAGGGAAGAAATAAGTAAAGACATAAATATGCATGTGTATATGAAAATAGTGTTGCTACACAAAAGTTGAAGTGTACATAGGGCCCCGGTAGGGTTACCCTTTTCATTCAGCCCGCACAGGGGCAGGAATTTCTTCCTCTGTCTGCTGGTCCAGGTGGCGGAAGAAGCGCTCGGCATCAGGAGGAGGGGCTACGACTTCAGCATCAGAAGGAGGGGCTACAACTTCGGCATCAGGAGGAGGGATCTCAAGGCAGTCCTCGTCCATGGCAGGAACCTCCGATCTTCTTCAGGAGGAACCTCAGGAGCCGGAATAACCGAGATGGGGGCGGGATCCATCACCCCCTCAGGTAGGGGAGGGATCCACTTTTGAAACTCTTCCTCGGAATATCCCCCTTACAGTAACTGATGGCTGCACGGATAGGGTCCATGTTCAGATTTGGCAGCACCATCGGAATCATCTCAGGCACAGTCACCAACCCCCTCTAGGCGGATAGCCTCCTTCTCGGCCTCACTCACCTCCCTCTTCTCGAGCTCGTCTCCTCTCTCTCCTCGAGATCAACCTCCCTATCTTCAAGCTCGGTTTTCTTCCTTTCAAGACTATCTCGGGCCCGAGCAACTTCCTCATCTTTGTTCTTCGCCTTGGCCTCAGCACTTGCTACCTTCCCCTTCAGAACGCCAATCTCAGATTGGGCAACCTTCAGGTCCTCCCTGGCATTATCAGCAAGTTTCCTTTCTAGCACAGCAGCTGCTTTGAGAGCCTTGTTCGTTTTGAAACTCTCAACAGCGGCCGCCTCGAGATTCTTAATCACCTCCTCCCGGTCAGCTAGCTTTGCCTCCACTTCGGAAAGGCGATTTTGAAGCCTCTGGGCCTGACCACCCTCGGACAACAAAGTCAGGAGAAGACCCTTATTCTTGGCCATAGATAGTTGGCCTGCACACAAAAAGGGAGGAAGGAGTCAAATACAAGAAAAAGAGAACCAAGACCCAAAAAAAAAAACCGAGAAGGGAAGTAAAAGTACCTTTCGCCATCTGAGAACTCATCTCAGCCACAACACCTTCAGGAGATACATCCTCATACCTCGAGACCCCTCAGGAGGAATCACCTCGGCCAATTCATTGAAGGCCGGCACTAAATGGGAAGTGGCCTCCCGGATGTTTTCCCCCAAGTCATCCACCCCGAGGACCACAGGGCCCTTCCGTTTTTAGAGGAGCTTTCAGAGGACTTCCTCCCCCTACGGACTTCCTTCCTCTTAACCAGAGCAGTTTCTCCTCCTCCTCTTGGACCAACGCTCGGTCTCCTCGGCCCCAAATGGACGCCTCCTCTTCCTAAGAGGCTTTGCGGACTGGTAAGATGAGCGACCCCGATGATTGTGCACCAGGAGAAGAGAGACCCCGAGCAGCAGGCTGGACATCTCCTTGAGACACCCGCTCAGCCCCAACGCGGCGGGCTGTGCCCGGGAAGTTCCAACATCAGCACGGCCGGCTTTCTTTACGGTACCGGCCAACTTTTCAAGGAACTTAGGCCTCTTCGACATGCCTACAAAAAAGCAAGAAGGAAGTCAGGGACCGAGCATATAGCAAAGATATCAAACATGATGAAACAAACAGGAAAGATCATTAAAACAGCCATCAGACACCTACCTAACCGGCCAGATACTTCCGGAGGGACGGTCTGAATGAGGCCTGACTCAACAAAAGCCGCGTCATTAACCAAATTCCTCCAGGGGGCAGCATATCCCCGAGCCCATGTACCCGCCCTCCGAACCTGGCGAGAAACCTTTGGAGCATCTCGCCAACAAGCTGGGAGGAACCAAAGAAGTTAGAAAACCTAAAAGAAACCGGGAACAGGGACAAAGAAAGAATGAAGGGGCGTTAGACTCCTAACCTCCAGCCCTGAAGATGTCTGGAACCGAGACGTCCTCCTCAAACGATCTCAAAACCCGACCCCAATCCCCAGTTGCCCAGAACCAAGAGTCCTTGAAGTTCTTGTTGGAATCAGGGAGTTTCTGGACGAGGTTGGACGAGCTATCGTAAGCAGAGAGGTAATACCAACCGTAGTGAGTCTTTGGGTTAGACTTCAAACGGTACAAACCTCTTCACCTCTTCCAAGCAAGGTACACCTAAACCTGCCCGGTGCCAGACCACATATATACCCGGCTAGGATCCTCCAGCTATTCAAGCTCAATTGGCAAGGGGCAAGCTCCATCTCGGCCAGCATCCAAGCGAAGTAGCGTTGCATCGGCAGCCGCAGCCCACATTCAAAAAAGATAGGAAGAAGCGCCACCGAGCCCTCGTCAGGCTGACTAGCACGATCCATTGGACCAGGAACTTCTAGAGCAATATCTATCGGGATGTATCGTTGCCGCAGTAACGCCAGATCATCCTCAGTTATCTTAGAGGGACGGTTCATATCCAGAGCCGACGACCCAAGTTCTCCAGGCTCTGGATCCTTCCGAGGAACCCTCTGATGATAGGAGTCATTTTCGACCTCAGAAGGGGTGGGGGTAGTGTCGAGATCTTCTACACTGGGCGCCCCTGAGCCCGAAGAGAGCTCTTCAGCAGGGGAAGTTGAGATTTTGACAGGCCTTTCGGAGGAAGAGTTACTGTCAGACATCCCTGACACCCAGAAAAAAAGAAAGAGAGGGGAGAATCAGTCTACAAGAAGCTACCCACGGTGCCCATGCTAAAACTAGACTTGGAGTCTCTAAAGAAGTGCCCTAAAGCAAGACCCAGCAAAACCACAAGTCTCTCCCTAAGCAAAATAAACAAACAGAAACACTGCATAGAGAAAAAGATGAAAGGTCGCTCAGAAGACTTACTTGCTTTTCTCAAAAACAGGAGGTCGCGCAGTACGGTAATGCCCGCTCCTTATACTCGCAGCAAAGAACGAAGCCCGCGGTTGAAATCCGAGATGCAAAAATGAGCAAAGGAACTTGCAGAGAGGAAGGAGAAATTGCCGAAAAAGATGGAACAGGGGAAGCCTCCCCTTTTTATATCCATGACCAGGATGCTCGTGACCATTGGATCTAAAGGAAGAGCCCGGATGAACGCCAAGTGTCACCTACGAGAGGTGCCTCCCAAGTTCAAACAGACGGCTGAGATCAGCCCACTGTGGAGAGTGCCTATACACGGTCGATTCGTCCTCTTTTCTGGCGGGAACCCAGGGATGTGTGACAAGTGTCGAGCATTGGAAGAAACCCTAAAGTTGATTTGATAGGCATTTAAAGAGACAGATGGTTGCGCGTCTCAAGGAAAGATGATTGAAACGGCAAGAAAATTCCTTCTCACATCTTGGGACGACTACCAGCATAGACAATCAGCACACCCTCTTCATATAGTTCCCGGCACCAACTCACATACTCGTTGGAACCGAGAACTAGGGGACAGATGTTGATGGTGTTTTCAGGCGCTACACATTTTAAGACAGCACGACAAGGACAAAAGGGTAAATTCTCTGTCTGGTTGAGATCATGTAGCCGACCCGACCAGTTCATGTGAAGACCGACCACATTGGTTCAGATGACCGAACACTATAGAGGTCGGCAGGAACGCTCTCAGCATAAAAGATTGTCATGGCCGACCTCGTTAAAGACCGACCAGATGACGGACCGTGCTCAAGACAACAGCCCCCATTCTTATGGATAAGATAGGAAAATATCCTATTTTCGCAAGGAGAAGGAGTCAGAGTCCAAAAGGGAAAGCAGAAGAAGAAGGCAATACCGGATCAGGAAACCCTACAAGAAGAGAAGACTGGGTTCAAATAGGATTTCTTATACAAATAGGAATCTGATTTCTGTATTATTATAAATAGAAGGGTAGAGCATGTGTAAAAGGGCATCTGAAAATCATCACAAGAGTGAGAGATTAGTGTCATAGAGCTCTGATTTGTAAAAGCAAAAGAGAATAGAGGAGTGAATTCGAGTAATAAAAAGTACCATCCTGTTCTTGCCCGTGGACGTAGGTCGGATCCCAAAATCCACCGAACCACGTTAAATCACCCTGTCTGATTGGTGCATTTTCTTGTTTTCCGCTAAGTTTGCCTTTGGTCCCCCATAACCAAACAAATTCACAGTTGGAGGAGGATTTCCTCGGGAGTGATATTCCAATATTACCCTGAGACCAAAATCAACCGTCAACAGATGTAAATAACAGAATTTATATTTTGAATATAAATAAAATCTAAACATATAAATGACAAATAAATAGCTCAATTGATTTGATCAATAAGACTTATTGTGGCATTGTGTCTATGACACAATTAAACAAGACTCGTATCCACACTTTTTGAAGAGTGGGTACTAGGACTGATTTGACTATTCAAATAAGGTCTGCGAATCTAGTTTATTAGGTAAACTACCTAAAATACTATTTATTTGGTAATAGTAAAAGGGCCACCGATCTGTTAGCCCTATTCATGATGAATTAAGTGGGCCCATATATAGCTGGGCTAGATATGAACATGAATATTTCGTGACCTTAACGGATGCAGCATCACGTTGTAGTTATGTGTTTCTTTTGAAGAACACAGATCGGAAACTTTTGAAGTTTCGACACGAAGAAAACAAACAGATCGGCTATAGTATTATTCCGCCACGGTTTATACCGTAATGGAAAATACTTAAGCAGTAAGTTTCATACGTACATGAAAGAGTATGGTATTCTTTCGGATGAGGACTCCTCTCGAGACACGTCAGTTAGACAGTGTGTCCGAACTAAAAACGAAATTTTGTTGGACATGATAAGGTTCATCACGAGTCGCTCTGAGCTACTGTTTCCTTCAATAGGATATTATTAACAGTGCAAAACTTATTTAGAATAGGTTCCATATAAATCTGTTTGACAGATATCATATAGGATATGAACAGGAAAGAAACGGGGTTTCTCATTCCTGATAATTTGGGTATGCCAGGCATAACGTTTGGATGATACCAAACTAAAATACCCAAATTGGATAAGTGCCAATATAGGTTATCCTAAGGGAAACCATAAGTATAGTACTTATAAATCTCACATGAGAACAATGTGATTGTTGCTCACCATGCGGTTTTTCCTGAGAGGAATACCGATATGTAGTGGTCAGTGGGAGGATAGTGATACTCGATGAAAATCGGAGTAATACTGTTCAAGGCACGAAGTCCTTAATGGACACAAACAGTTCATCTATAATGAATCTATACCATTAATCTTCAAATACACAAGAACTAGTAGATCGGATAGAGTCAGAAAATAAC